>JAQGBX010001044.1:0-27967 GCA_034698745.1 Megaphyllum sjaelandicum
ACACTTGGGTACTCCAGGTTACTCCGAGAGTACCCAAGTGTACACTCGGGTGCTCCGAGTGTACACCGAGTGGACAAGTGAAATTCGCCATTATTAACATCTGTTGCGCATCAGTAAAGACACGTGACTCCCTTTGCAAGAGTACACTATGCAGGAAAAGCAACGTGCATTTAGAGGGATTTGATAGTGCGCCAAAATGCACTTGGAAAATGCGAATACCGTTAAAGGGGAAAGTATTCCAAAGAAAATACAGCTGTTTTACGAGCAAATGCATCTTTGGATTTAGGACAAGCATCCCCAATTAAAGCGCTACTTTACAAACGACGTCAATAAATAGCGTCTGAAAGGACCGTAATGATGCCAAACTAATTATAATGCTATTTATGACAGGTGTCTCGTTCCGATATCTAAATGGAATTGTTGACTCCATTCTCGGTCAATTTACAAGTAATGGCTAAATCTGATCCAACCATATGTTCGTTTTGTACCAATAAATGCTGAACGTTTTCGCAATGGCGCGTCAAGTACGTAGCATAAATAACAATAGAGTCCCATGGCGGTGCGTGTGTGATTATCAATTCACAACCTTGCAAACGAAAAACGGTACTATATCTTATAAAACACCTTATATAACTTTGCAAATGAGCAACTGTAATATATAATTTGTTTCTCCACCACAACACTTGTCCAGATTTTAGAAATTTTTGCATCTGGTTAGTAACTGGGCCAAAAATAAAGGTCACGAACAAAGGTATTGTACTTCCATTTTTTTTTTTTTTTTTTTTTGCAGAACAGGACTTTACAACGAAATTATACCAACCTAATTGTATATAATTCTTTGCCATGGAAAAGAGGATTTCAGTAACCATAATAAAAACGGCGGATAGGCTCATAGGAAACCTAATATTCGCTTTAGGTTTAAGCATCTTTCAGCTTGGTTTTACTTTCTCGGTGCATGCACATGTACATGCACTTGAAAGATTTCCAAAAATACCGAGCAAAACAAAATTTTTGAAGAAACATCGTACACAGGAGCTCGTATAGTATGCACAAGTACTGTATGCACATTATATTGTGTTCGCACAGAACAACTTTCGACTGCAGTGAATTCAGTATGATATACTGAGGAATTTAAACTGCGGATTTCATGTTTTCATATCGTACTTAAATCTTTATGTGGCCTCGATCTTGAATGCGTGAAAAGCAGACGACAAACACACCTGCTAAAACTATGAAATGCAAGGTGCAAATTCCAACTCCAACAAACATTCTATGGGCTGCTGGGCACAAATCTGTGATAGGGTTTAACGTGTATATTTACACGCATTCAAATATAACATGTACCACAATATTTGCTGGCAACTTGCGTGATCTATGCATAATTATGAGTTTTCTTAAAGCGGGAAAGATTTCATGGGAACCCTGTATATTTTTCAGGTGAATTCATTGGTGATAAAACTATTCAAAGAAATTGAGGCTATTGGCTTTGTGGGGCATTTAACCCTTCATACACGCAACGTGGTGTCAATTGCGTGGTGTTTACCTAAACCACCGTTGGGGTCGAGTCGTTCAAGCTGCAAGTGCAAGGTATTGTCTTGTGCAACAGGTTAGCAAAGATGAATCATTCATAGAAAAGTAACAGTGACAGATATGACTTGTGGTTTAGATACACTTTATCGGAATTTCACGAAAGGATAATGAAGCTGGTCATTAAAATGACTCAACTTTGAAGAGGCTGTATGGATGGTCCAGGAGGGATGAGACTGAAGTCTAATTATCGAGTTGATATCGTATTGCAGACATCAAAATTGCTGAGAAATTGTATACTCCAACGTTATTTATTCCGTTATTATCTTCTCGTATCGTTCCCCAAATAAATCAGTACTCAGATTTCACATAGTAACCTTTACAAAATGACGGAATTTACTTACGTAATCGCCGCAGACTGCATGCTGACCCCACAATTGCCAATTTTACGAATGGAACACGCGTTATTTTCGGAAATATGTCTTATTCAATTAATAGTTTAAAAATGACTATTGTTTTGTGAGACAAAAGTTGTCTCGCTATTATATTATACATGTAGATATCGAAAATACACAACTGGATCTGTGAACTTTACATTTTCAAACGTCCTTCGCGTTAATTTCAAATTAACTGAAATCGTCGTTCGAATGTCAGAAAGCGCCACCTAGGGATCGATTCGCGCAACAGATAAAACTAAGCTACTTTTAAAATTCATTTGAAATTAACGTGTTGCAAATTTTAAAAATATTAAATTCAAAATTTTTTTTTTACTGAAAATCACTGGAAAACGGATTGGAATAAAGTTACAAGTACTGTATACAAGCAATTTTTTCTCGAAATGAAAATTTGATAAAATATGATTCGCAAACGCGACTTTTTAATTTATAAAGTAGTTTCATTCACTTATAAAATACAATGGGGGAAAAATAGCAGCTTCCAATCGCTGAATTGCAAAAAACTTAATTTAGGGGCTAGAAAGAAGAAACCTCACAGGAATCTCTGAAATCTCGTTACGTAGAAGGCAATTTCAAAAAACGTCAAGCAATTTTCCAGGAAAATCCCTCTATAACGATACAAATCAATTTCTTTTTCCAAAATCAATCAACTCGACACCTCTGCATGCGCTGCCATAAAGATAAATGGGGACAAGGACAGACTTGGCTATGCATCCGAATCGCAAGAAAATATAGAAGAGCAAGACCATGTGGGCATTTATATTAAAAGTGAGCCTGCAAGCCGTGCAAGGCAAACAACTTTTCGATGCATCAGCGTTACTCATTGTGGTCTGTGACCATGTACAACGTTAGCTAACATCAAACCAATTAGTTGGAAAATGAAGGAAATTAAAAACAAAAATAGAAATTCTATATAACGAAGGGAAACAACTAGGAAATGGCTATGACGTGGATTGGAAATGAGTTTGCACTAAAACTTTCCCATAGAGCTTTGGGTTCTCTAACAATGACCGCAGCGTCGCTATTAAGAAGTAGAAATTCGTTGGCAAAAGTAGAAAAAATAAACGCTCGCCAGATCTAACTGTTGCTACATCTCAGATCTAGCATAGTTATTCGGCCTTATTGCTTTGTCATTGGTTGTTGCATAACAGCATTTCTGAAATTGCCAAATTTATCATTTGAATTGTGTTCGAGGAAAACTCGGTAGCAACAGTGCACTCTATAGAAATGAAGTTAGCGATGGCCTCGGGCTTTTAGCACTTTAGTTGCATTACTTACCAAAATCCATATTATTCCATATTATTTTTCAACGATCAATATACCGTACATTAATACGAGCCTGGTCGACTGCGATATCCTATTAGAGAAAAAAAACATACCTAAAACATACATTAACTGTTGTCATAGCTACAAATAAACAAGGATTCGAACAAAACAGAAATGACCCCACGCACTGGTCACTCAACCAGTCGCCTGGGGATGTTAAACACTGCGAGAGTTTGGCGCAATAAAAATGATATCAACGATTACATTTTAACTTTGGTTGAGGGTCATGGTAACTCTTAAAACGAGTTTGACAATATCCTTTACCCTGGGTTCATGAACCGCAAATAAAAATATAAAAAACTTACCTTATCATTTCGGAGAGGATTCGGCTTCGAAGATGCAGCAATTACTCGAAGTAGTTTAATGACTTAAGTCCACTTTTGCAAATTGGACGTAATTCTTATCCACGACACGTGACGATGACCAAATGCTGCAGAAATCAAAAGTCAAGAGACGAGATTGACGCAGAAATTCACCGATGATTCCCTTGAATCTGTTATTAGAATATTTGCATGAAATAAAACTTGGATTGAACCGATCCTCCGATTCATCCATACACAAAGACAAACAAAAACTTATATGAAAAGGTGACTAGTCAATTTATTCACAACTAGGAACTAACTGAAATTGCCACAGGGGGCGTTATCTGTCGTTTGTTGGCGCGCCATCACTCGGCAGCACAATTGCATTTTTTTCATGAAAACAAAGCTGATACTTAAAATACGAAAAATAAATTTAAAACAATAACATTGGATGGTCATGAAACATACAACGGTACCGGCAAATCTGATTGTGACGTTCGGATTCCTGATCAGAATACTTATACATGTAGAATAACAGATTAAGGTCCAGCAGACCCACCTATTCTAACTGCGTTCTATAAATGACATCTGTTGTGTGCATGATATACATTACATGTACAGCTATTTATAAGAGTACTCGGGTCCGAGCTTTACGAATAGTACTTTTGACAGTCATCGAGTCATCTGTGCAAAATGAACACGCTAACTGGTTTAAAATTTTCACTAGAGATGATTGCAGTTTTTTTTATAAACCAATTAATGTATCCTTTTTGCAAAGATCGCGCCGAATTATCGTGCCGACCACTTGATGATGAACATTGTTGTATCCTTTTTGCACACGTGACTTCACGTCAGTCAAAGTACGATGTGTAAATCTCCTGTCTGAGTGTCTCATTCGTTTATAGAAATGCTTTGCACAACAAACGGCAAAGTCAGAGTCACGGTGACGAATTCAAACAAAATTCAACAATTTTTCCTCCAACTCGATTCACGACCTGCATGCGGATCGAGCGAAGATATGGACCCGGCTATTATAAGAGACCAGCTGCTATTATAAAAGCGGAAAACGTAAGCTAACGTCAAACTGAAATCTGTCGAACGTTCAAAACGACCGAATTCTTAGAGATTCTGCAGAGTTCCTTTTTGACCACTTTTCTTGTGCAGTCAAGGAAGAGTGCAACATGAATACGTCACTTTGGGTTTGGTCACGTGTTGCTACACGATGAAATTAAACACCCTTCATTCATAGATTTAGTTTTACACATTGCCATCGTTGGGCTATAAACCTAACCTAGTGCGTGCTAGGGGAGGGAGGGGCAAGGCGTGTCCATGGCATTTTCATGCAACAAGAACCTCATTCATGATTCAGAAAGGCTATTAATTACGACGCAAATTCGAGCGTTCAGGTAGTGCCCGCGTTGAATTTCAACCCGAGACACGCTTACGTCACTTCTTCTCAATTTCCATCAATTTTAATGTGGCGTGTGTGTAACAGCAACACAGCAGCAAATAGAATTTCCGATAAAATTAATTGGTCAGACGTCGTGTGCGTGTGACGCTGGACGGTGCTTATGGAGAAGTCAAACTTTCGAGCTGCATTCCACTAGGCAACCACTTTGTTACATGGAAACAACGGTTGTGAAACGTGGGAAATGACGAAAATTGTCAATTTTGGAGTAAGCGGGAGACGCTTATGCTTCCTCGGAAATGTCCATAATTTTCAAGGATACACTTGTCAAACGGCTAGAGCTCGCCCCAAAATCGACCATTTTTCCGAGATTGTGTTCACTAGACCACTGACGGTGTTCCACCTGCATGTTTCTTGCTGGGGTGATGAGTCAATCAGTTGAGGTCATAGTATGTGACAATTAGGAATTGCCTCGGAAAATGTCGGCCCAAGTGCAGGCAAAAAAGTTTGAACAATTGGGCTTTTGGACATACGGCAAAAAAGACCACAAGAAGAAGACATTGGCTCAAAAACATACAATTTGAAGCCAAGATCCATTGGCCTCATATCATTTGCTTTTGCCAGCACGTTTTCCTCCCATTTTCATTGTAAAAAATCGCATTATACAAGTTCAAACAATACATTTAAAGTTTTGAAGATCCGAAAACGTTATGCCATTGTACGTTATATAAAAATATCTCAATTTTGTCCACAAGCATTCAAAGCATTCAACGGCTTTAGTGTTGTTGGGTGTTTTCATTTCTTGAAAGGCGCTAAAAAAGGTCAAGTTTTTCGTTTTGACATATTGAAGGAATTTGAAGCCCATCTCCACGCAGACTATTCTAATTGCCAAAACTTCTGGAAGGCGCCGAATGATGGCGCACTCTTATTCCGCACCAACAACTAAATCCGAGACCATGAGATGCTACCTCGCATGAATGACAATCGTTTGCTTATTGTCATTTGGAAACTCCGATAATTCGAAACTACTTTTGACCCATGACATATTTCATTTGTCGTTTGTATGCAATAGCTCAACGATGTCTGGCTTATCGAACTCTAGTCTGAAAAATTCGGAAATGTTTACGTAAGAAATTGCCCTAGAAGTGGGCTATCTAGTTTCTCTTGCCACTAAACGTAACTTGCGAGCAAACAGGAGTGCTCGCTTCATCGATCACTGACATGAGTCCACTCAGAAGGAATGTTAGCACAATGATTGTTGCCATAACGGCGAGCAACATCCCTTGATTCAAGGTCCATGTACGATCAGAGCACAAGATCGAAGTTAATTTTCGGGACGCCTACACCATTAAACCTAATGGAAAAAGAGGGTTGCTACAAATTTCAAAGTCACGATGGCGTGGTATACAGGGTGAAGCACACATTTGATTCTGTCACAAATAATGCAAGGACTTGGGCAAGGGATTCCTTCGTCTTCCATCAAGCTTATACATCTTGAAACTAAACCGGCTGGGAGTTTGCAACTTTGGCAGGATGAGCTAATTTTGTTTCTGGGACACTCTTTCAGCTTGCCTCCATACATGCACAATGGACTCATGAGATGGCAAAAATTGGCTTGGTAAAGGAAGTTGGGCATGGGAAAACCAAAGGCAGGCACAGAAACGACCTCGAGCCTGTAAACAGTGTCCTTTCAATTCACTGCCATTAAACAGCTGCATATCTTCAGACAAAAAATGTCAATGTCAGTTATGGAGCAGGTCAATTAAATGTATGAAAATCATCGCTATAGGTCGATTCTTCAAACATTAGAACAAACTCCATGCTGTGAAAACCGACCATCACGAATCGGATACATCGAAAACCCGGATAAACGCTCGTAATAAAGAAGGGTATGATAGCATTCCCATCGATTGAATTAATGCGAATGATTACATCTGATCTCAGTGGCCGAATTTCAAATTCAAAGTAGTAAGTTTATATATGAGAATAGGGTGAAGAAATTGCCTCCAACGGAATTTAACCTCTATTTACTCCTTTCACTAAGCTTCACATTGTCAGCTGTTGTATAAAACCAGCCGTTTCAGAGCAGCAACTTCCAACAGCCACCAAACAGGTTAGGAGTAATTTCTCAGGTCGAAAAGATTCACCAATGCCATCTTCCTATATGATTCCGTCATCAACATCAACCTACTAATTAATTACATGTACTGCATATTAAAAATCTGGGACAAAAACGGTATTGTGCCTGACACTACTCGCATTATTAGGTTCAGCGATTTCATGTTTGAGACCGAACTCAGTCTATGGTTTCCTTCTGTAGAATGAGGTCGTTTTCACAGTCTGCCAAGTTTTACCGCAAAACTACCTTTAGGGGACGTTAAGGTCTATCCTCATTTTGAACATCGTCATTATCACAGAACTCCATGACAGCCATATTCATCATTATAAAAAATGTCTCCCTGATCCCCAATTTTAAGCAATAAACTGAACACATTTGTTTATTTTAGCAACATTTTCTGGCAGCGGGTACCAATGTAAAAAAAAATACGTGCTCTAGGGACACGTTGCTACCATTTTTTTAAAATAAGAATTTGCGAAAATTACAAAATTCGTTGCTTAGAACAATAATCGGGGATCATAAAGCAATTTTTTTGAAAGTTATGAATATTACAAGAGTTGGGTATAAGCTGAACAAATGTCACATTTTCTAGATGGTCGTTATTATCTCTGCAGGCGGAAAAACTGCGATCTGACAACGGGGCACGACTTGTGTCATAAACTGTGATATCCGTTTTTCCAGACACTTCTCCCAAGAAAAAAGTGTCGTTTAAATTTACATACATATGGCTAACATGAGTGAAAAAGGCTTTTGTTGTGCAAAGGTGTGCATCATTGATTTATAGTAGCTTCAAGTTCATTTGGCAAAACATTCCCTCACAGTCCACGTGACACCGCTACCGGGTCACTTGTTGCCAAGATTCGAGGACGGTTTAAAACGGAAACGAACAAAAGGAAATGGACAATAAATAATATCGAAAAGATCAGAAGGAATTTGTCGTCGCCGGGCGATGTACTTCCGGTTTTAAGGCAACGCAATCCAGGACTAGCATCCCGAGTTACTCGTTAAATGGCACCGCGCGCACCAGAGGCACTCGTGCCCGAATCGGGGCGCCATCCTCCTGCAAAACGTGTTCAGAGAAGCATAGCGCACTGGGGCTTACTAGGACACATCGGGTACTTCGGCCTCTTCCTTCTGCAGCACTTTCTTCCAGTAGGAATGGCGCAGGTCCACGCCCTTGTCCCCGGACATGTGGCCAAACACGGCCTCACCCCGGATTAGTTTCGCCTCGTAATCCTCCGGCTTGAGCACCACGATGGACGAGATACTGTTGTGACTGACGTCTCCGAACTTGGCCAGGATGCCCGTGGCGTAGGCATCGTCCACCCACAGGAAGGGCGCCCGTTTGGAGGCGCCGTACAAGAGCGGTGCCACTTCCGTGGGCATGAAGAAGGCGCTGCCGGAGCAGTAGGGCGGGAAGGTGTTGTTGATGAACTCCTCGGGCGCTACGTACCACTTGGACTTGACCTCGCGGATCACCTGCATGCCGTACCACACCAGGCAATGGATGTTGCGGTCGTCCTTCTGGTATTTCATTAGGTAGTTCAGGTGGCGTACCAAGTTGAACACGTTGACGAACATATCGTCGTCCGCCTTCAACACGTACGACGCCTGCATGCAGTGCTCGTGGATCCACTTGAGAGCTGACACGGCCTGCGAACAAAAAGTGCTTGGCGTTAACATGGATTCTTGCCATAGCCCTTCTACGCCATGGTCATGCATTTTAAGACATGGTGGCCACTGAACTGAGATCTTCAACGGTATAATTAAGGCCCAATCCAATAACGGATAATTAATCTTCCATTTTATTGGGAAATACTTTGCAAATTCTCTGCTCTCTTACTACGATTGCTTGGACAGCAATAAACTGGTATTAGCTTAATTGTTCAATATGATCGTGCGTAACCTCGATCTACATGGTTGAGGTGACCTTGCTCTCGCTGATTGATTCAGTGACCAAATCTTCAACTCGTGAAACCAACATTTTCCTTCTCTGATCGGGGGAATGGTTTAACAACTTTGGTTGCGGAAGTTGAAGTTCTGGCCACAGGTTTTTCAGGTGTCTTCCTATAATGTCCCGGAAATGCTTAACAGGAGTGAGATCTGGGCTTCTTGGAGGATCAGTGAGATCTTCCATTATCACGAGGAAAACAAATATCATCCCTTGCAATGGAACCTCTATCTTCCAAAATATATGTTATGCACCTCTGTGCATTTAGGTTGCCACCAAAGAAACTCGTACTGTGCGGGCCTTCAGGTTAATGCCACCCCAGAGGTGATGTCATATTTTTGCACAGCAGCTTATCTTATCACTCTAAAAAAAGCGTGTGAAAGTTTCGATGGCAGACAGAAGATACAAACGATTAGTAACAAGATCTCGACAGGAAATTTCGAACTTGACTGATAATATTGTGAGCAAACGCGAAAGTAATATGCACCAACCTTGAGAGACAGGTTCTTGTAAGAGTCCAGGTAGTCGGCCTGAATGATGTCGTGGTAGCGCTGGCTCTCCAGAAGAATCCCTCTCTCCACCAGGGGGTCCTCCGAATGGCCCACGAAGAACACCGTGACAGTGCGCAGCTTGTGGTATAGCTGCGTATTGCCATAGGTCCTCCTGATGAGCGCCCTGTGCTTGAAGTGCGCCGGCGCCGTGTGCACGTAGATCAAGGTGAACACTTCCGGTCGCAACTTGCCGCAGATGTCCGGCTCATTCAGCGTGAACACGAGGTGGTCCGCGCGGATCGGGGGAATTCCCCCATCGTTGCCGACGGTGCTGTTGCCCGTGACGCCAGCTTCGCTTTTGGCTTTTGCTACCTGTGTCGCCTGCGTGGCGATTTTGGCTGCGGCGCCATCTGCCGGCACATTGTTGCCTTGGAAGGACGGCGGTGGCGTCGCCGCCCCCGCTTCAGGAACGACGTCCGCTGCTCGTCCCAGAAGGACAGGGCTGGTTGGCGAAGGCGACCTCAAACTGAGCATGAGCAGTAACGTTGAGATGGCTACAGTTAAGGTTATCAGGACACGTGGAAGCCCTTTGGAGAGACGAACTGTCATCGCACACGACCTGGAAAAAGTTTCGAAATTTCGAATGAATGGCGAATAAAACACGTTTCAAAAATTTGCTTTTTATAAAACCTTATTCGATAATCAGACCGATCTAAGCCTTGGGAAAGCAATTTATATTTCACACGATATTTCCATTACCTTGCCCTATAGAATACATGTAGTTATGCAAATGTGGCCTATACAATGTGCATGTAAATTATAAATGGCAGTATGCATGAGACCTGGAATGTGTCAGTATATGTGCATGTGTCATGAGTACATGTGTCAGTAAAGACATAACCAAAGTGCACCTATAACTGCATATAAGGCATAATTTTGTTGCAGTATACCCTATCGTGCACATATCGCCATAGATGGCGCTGAGATGCAAACATCTCCCAAAATCTGTGATACACGAAAGATTGACGCAAAAATATCATTAAAAAATATGCGCTAAATGTTCTGAAAAAACATTTACTGTACATGTAATTCCTTTTCTGCAAACAATGTTTGCGAATATGTAAATATAAGCGGAGCAACAAAAGGATGCTGTCTGAAATTCAATAGCCAGTATATATTAACAACTATCACGATACCGTCTTACTTCAAGCGTTCAAATATTGCTAATTCTTCTAGCTCAAATAATCACTTCTGATGAAACTTGGCCCTCGTTTCGCAGAACACGTCTCCAAATACACGTCAAAATGGATGTGCATGTGTGGCTTAGAATTTCTACGTACATGTATGTCCTATGTAAAACTTAGAAGCCAGTGCCTTTCTTCGAATGATGTGGCACCAATGACGACATCAGAAATTCCAGTTCGTTAATTACCAAAACTGCCATATAAATTGTTTGCGTGGGCAAGTGTGCGATGTCACATAGACGTGACACTGTTTCCTAACTTCAGTCATACAGATGTGCCATACACAGATCCAGTGGTTATACTGCATGCAAATTCACTCCTAGTAAATGTGGTCTATACGTAATGCATCATATATAAAACCGTGGGCGTGTGAATAAGTGGGTTATTTATAATAATCTCTTAAATTACTTTATTGCACATTATAGAGTAGTAACGTTGTCATGTATAAACTGGCTGAAACACAATGCCATGTTTTATTATCATCCTTTGTAGTCTCTGCATAAATGGGTACCGTTTAGACTTTTGGGAAGTGTGCACGCAATATATTGACACTAATGACAATATATGCGACAACCGTTATAAAACTGGTCCGCTTACGTGTATTATCATTATATTATCGATTTCGTTGAATGGCAAAATACATAATTTGCATTTTTCTAGCCGAGACTAGGATACGTTTACAGTAATGCTGGGAACTACACCTTGCACATGCACAATAGCTCTAGACTACCAAGGTAACGAACTTGAGGTACGTTTGCTATAAAGCTTGATTTTGGAATAACAAAGCACGTTTCTTCGATTTTACGTTCAATAAAAATGTTTAGGCAACAAACTTGGACGGCTCCGTGATCTAAATTTCCAGAATGCATTGAATGCATATGGGAATTCTCGAAGACAATTTTAGGCAAAAATTTGAATATTTTCAATAATAAGTGGAAATTGCGAATTTCATAAGTTAAAAGTAACCAAAATAAAAACTTAATTTTTGTATATTCCTGATTGCATGAATTGGTCCCTAGATGGCGCTTTTCGAAATTACTATGATGTAATTAGGTATTTTATATTACTTGAACGTCCAAATTACCTTCGGTACTTTCCTTCGTTTCCTAAACAAAAATTATATTGAAAATATTTCATTTTTTGCCTTAAACGATCTTTGTCATGAGATCTTTATAAATGTTTGTTACCAAGTGCGTGCAAAATTCAATGACGTACAGCTGTTGTTCATTGTCAATGACAAATTGCAAATACCTGTAAATCTACAGATAATACCAGTCAATATTTGTGAGCGGCGCTAATGTCGTCACGTGCATAATACTCTCCGAATTAGGAGACACAGATAATGTAACTCGTGCACCTGCCATATTTGGTGCAAAATGGCGGTTCTATGTGTAAACACGTGCAATATGGGCTTCATTTTATTTTCGAACCTGTACACATGTATAATATACTAGCAGTGCAATGTATATAATACATGTAGCTGACGCCTATAAGTTGGCACCTTCGAAACTATAAATACGAACTCAATCAAGAAATTTAAACGCACCAATCAGGTACATTAGGAGAGCAATAATCTGATCTATAAAACGTAGCCACAAAAAAAAATCAATTTTAGCCTTCCCGAGCCTGTGGACTAAGAGGTTGGGGCGATTTATAATCGGTGCTTAAATTGTCAATTAATGCAAGCAATGCAAACTGCGCAAAATTTGCTTCCATTTCAAATTTGTTCAACTTACATGTATGATCAGCCAAACAGAATGCAACAGGTAACTTATGGGGATTTTTTTTTTTTTTTTTGGTAAGTTTTTCCAGAAAATCTCAGTCTTATCAAAGATTTTCAGTATAGGTCAACAAATTGTGGCCGGCTCACATTGGATTACACAACGCTGAAATTTATTTCTGATACTTCACCAGACTACTACAGTATACTGTACAATAGTGATGATGCAATAATAATAATGTAACGTGCATACTACGTGTACAAAACCATTCAAGTAGTTTCCAATATATTCGTCAACTCCATGCAAGCAGTTGTTTGCAATCAAGATCTCAAGTGCAGAGATCTACAGGTGCAGAAAGACCACCTTCCAATTTAAAACAGCCATTAAAGTACGTTTAATTGAACATGGATACCACTTGCGCATCTCACCAACTCAAGTAATCTTCAGATTCTTGAGATGTCGAAAACTTTCCACTTTAGAACTACCGGCCGGCACAACAAAGGATTGCGCCTTAGTTACGTTAGCACATTTGAAACCAGCCAGAAAACTGAAACTACAAATACAAGTATAATTACCGATCGATAGTCAACTTATAGTAGGCTACAGTGGTGGACAATCGCAGATTTTCCGTATGGAAGAAGAGGTCAATTTACAGCAAGCACTTGTAGATCTCTAACACGCTTTCACCATATCGTTTATGGAACGGATGATATACTGTATAAGCGCTAACGTGTTTATTTTACCTACGTTGCAACATTCACCTCATTAAAATGAAATACATTATGGATCCTGTTTCTCTTATACTACAGCTGTAAAACCGAACACGTTGCGCTGATGGGAAGGTTAGTTTGAGTCGCTCGGAATCCATTAGCAAGGATGCAATATTTACTTTTAGGCAAACGTGTCCTATAAAACACGAGTCGATTAATGGTTAATGCCAAGTTGCTATAATTGTGAAGCAAATCCTGCGTCCTTCTCGAAGCAGCACAACATTCATGTGGATTTAATGAATTCTAATGGACACGCAGAAAAAGCACATCTGCATTTGTCGATTCGGGACAGACATACTGTATCTGTCCTATATGTAGCTGACGCATGCAGACGATGTATGATATGGTTTTTTTCATGCTTCCTCTCAAATCAAACCTTCGCGCTTTGAAAAAATATGAAGGGTATACTTACTGTATTCATGCAAATGATATACAAATAGCACTTCAGCAGTCGTGTAATCATATGCGTATAATCTACACACAAATTTGATTATACATTCATTAACTTAATTTGCAACTGCCAACCATAGCCGCTGTTGCACATAACTAAATTTCAGCCTTCAATTCGAAAAAAAATGCAAACAATAACCAAAACGTACTATAATACGTCATTAGGTCAGCGTTTGGCAAATGAACTGCTAAAACAGATATAGAACACCTGCGCAACACGTGGAGTGGAATTAACCATGCATCAATGCAGGGAAAGAGCGCAATGTAATTTATACGCTAAAATGATGTTTTGCATTCGTAGAAACACTGACAAAGGCAAGTAATTTTTATCTACATTGTACTCTGTTAGTCTGTCTTTCGGCACACTAAACTGTACAAAAAAAAAATCCGTGAAACTTCAGCTGTTCGAGAACTACACGTGTATAGACATTTCTGTATTCGAAAAATGTAGAAAGTTTTGCAAATTTGTGCTTGGAAAACGGGGAGAAATTTCCAAATGTTGTCCTTGGAGAACGTGAAATTTTTTTTAAAATTTGTACTCGTAAATCTTGGAGAATTTTGCAAATTAGTCCTCAGAAACTTGCAAATTTGTACTGAGAATATGTAAAAATGTTTCCAAATTGGCTCTGAGCTAACCATGTAGAAGCGTTAGTTTTGGATCGCGACAACATGCCTCGTTGAATTTCCCTAACTATTTCAAAATATTAAATTCATTCTTCCCTGACTTTTCCAGGTCTGTGGGTACACTGTAAAGCTCCACGAAAAGTGAAACGTCTTGTCGAAAAGTAAGCGATTTGTAGTTAGTAAAAAGGAGGAGACACGTACGTGTACTAAAAACACGAGGAAACACTTAGTATGTTTCAATTGAGTTACAATAATGCTACATGTATAGATTTAAAATATTTCTACATCATTTTTAATTTGTTACAGATTGTGTTCTAAAACAGGCGTTTTAGAGTGTTCCAATTAACTGACAATGGTTACAGCGTACATTGTGGTTGCCGAGCATTGGTACCCAATGTGTAAACGAAAAAATACAGCTCATTTATAATTATCTTAATTGTTTAGCCTAACGCACCTTCCAGGATATTTCCAATAAGCGTTGGGTTCCAGGATGTAAAAAATTTAAAATCGGATCTTCGTTTACTAAATCCAACAACGTTTGCATCAGTCAATCTTATAGTCTCTGCAAAGCTGCTAACAGATTTCGATATCCACGCACAATGGTCTTGCTCCTACACTATAAACCCAGAATCTTTTCGTAATACCAATCGTTAAGGAAGAAGCGTTTAATGGTATTTTTATGTCCATTTCATAAAAACCTTGGTGGGGAGTCGAGATATCGAACTGCAAACTGTCCGCTTACCATAGCGACGCCCTTGGCACTTACATGTTTAAGCTACCTGATGAAAAGGTGGGTAAAGAGAAATTGCAACGTCCTTCGCACCCCGCCCTCGTGACGTCACTAAACCGTTGGGTTTTGTCAAGGTACCGTTAGCGACTCATCCTTGCTCAGCCAAGGGCGTGAACTGTGGGAAGTTCGCATATACAGATATTAGGAAATCTGCACGTTTCTCCAATTACTGACCAGTTCAGCGTGGGTTGCACAAAATGTAATCGATGATAAACCATCAAAAGCAATGACATGAGGTGATTGAGGTCTGAACCTATAACCGTCAGTCGATCAAGCCAATAAAGTCTGGTGCAATGGTGTCACTATTGCCTCAACTTCGAAGAGTTTTTTACGCGCTTTGCTTGCTGCACTGCGGCAAGTTGGTCAAGTACATGACTGGTGGTGCAGTGCACAACCCTGCAGAGATGCAATCAATTATCTTTCTGCATGGGATTCTCCGGTTCCTTGTGAATGCGACAAGGTCAGCAACAGTTAGTTGCTCATCCGCCTCAAACAGTCGCATCGCACTAATGAAGTGCGATGACTGCGAACATTGATTTTCGATTTACCACCAAAGAAGGCAGATGGAGCCTACAACACTTAGGAAGTTGCGTTGGCAATGGAAACAAGTAAAATGTAAAGAAAACAACGTTGGCCGTTGCGCAAGTAGACCATGCCATGAAAGCGTAAACGACATAAGTGGTCACGGACCACTGAATGAATGAAAGGAAACGAGCGAAACCTTCATTGGTATTTGCCAGGAGTTGTTGGGCAAGAGTTTTAAGAACCTGTCCTATTGCTCCATTCTTTATTAGATTTCCACATAAAATAAGTTTTATTTTTGATAATTTAATTGATAACTTGATTTAAAATAACGCTCTCAGGCGTTCAAAACAGGCAAAAAGAAAATAGAAAACGAAGATTTTAAATTTATTTAGGAGATAATGGCCAACCTTCATTGGTGTTTATACCAGAAGTTGGATAGACAAGAATTTTAAAAACCTTTCCTATTGTGCCATTCTTTATGGAAATTCTTTCCAAGATAGTTTAATTTTTGATATTTGTATTGATAACTTTTAAATTTAAAAAGCGCTCTCAGGTGATCAAAGCAGGCAACGGGGAAAAACATTTTAAAATTCATTTAGGCTTTGATTGTGCTTTCAACAAATGCTAACTTGGAGGACAATATTTTATCAAGATCCGCTATATAGCATCGCAAAATTCATGGTCAATCGTATAAGAAAAATGTTGAGTCAGGCAAGAAGAGGACACACAATCCGAAGCATTCGTTGCTATATCTGCAGCATTACCAGTTTTTTTTAAATTGTACTTGTAATATCCGTTTCAAATTAAGGAAAATGTTTTGCTTCAACTCTATATTAACATTGCATCATCATATATCACATCATAAACCCTAGAGGCAAAAATCTCGCGAGACCTTCACTAACTCCCGCCGTTTGAATCCTCGAATAAGCAGCTTATCTATTTTTTTCCATGATATTTAGTGGTGCAATACATGTATGTGCCATGCATAGTGAGGCAATTGAATATTGCCTCGGTCTTTACATACACGTACAGTATTAAGAAGTTGAAATTAAGCAGACAGCGAGACAGGCGACCACTGACTCTTCAGGAAAAAAACAATATGCTAAAAAGGTCGCCTGCCTTTCTTTATAGCATGCAAATCACGTCGCACTTAGTGGCGTATAAAGAATCAGGTTTTGATGTAAAGATATTTCGATAGTGAATACATTAATGTTCAATTAAAATGCGGAGCTTTAAAAAACAATCATTCGTTTGCCAAACAAGCAAGCTGGCGTACGAACTGTATATTCGGTGTAAAAAACCTATTAACATACAGGCATGATCACATTAATTTAAAAAAAAACCGATGTACATGTACAATGTAAATAATGAGAGATGGTAATGGTGCACATTTTCACGAGTTTAGTCGAAGACACCAGACCAAGAATTAAATTATTCGTTCACTATAATCAACAATGACAAGTTCCCTATACACTGTAAGCGCAAATCAGTGGCAATAACAGGATTAACAAAGCTAGCTAATGATATACAGTGTATTTGGAGCATGATAACAATAACATAATTTAGGGTCCCGATTCACGAAAAAATTTGTTGAAGGACAAATCGAGATGCGGCAATGTCCACAACATGGCAAAAGTCGATTGCCTGACATACAGTAGCAACCACAAACCAGCTCAATTCAAATCTGGTTTCGAATATAGGCCTACAGCGTATAGAATAACGGCATTTAATGCATATAATATAACAGTCTATTTACATCTGATATGATGCATTAATATGATAAATGCTCTTTACCACGGCTACCAATCAACGCATTTTTAGCAAGTGCGCATGCAACCTGAACTTGGTGTGTTTCTACAGTACTTACGGCAATGGGCGATCCCGAATTTCACAGTGGCAAGCAAACTATGACTTGGATGCGCGAAAATAACCGAACAAGTGAGAAAGACGAATGGAAATAAAAAGTAGGTTGTATCGGAGATTCGTGTTTTACGAGCGTGTGAGAATAGGCAGCGTTTGCGTACCTTCATTCGAGTCACCGCCTCTGATATCATCTCGTATTAACACGTGTGTAAACATTCCCATTCAGGTTACTGTTATATGCGCCCACGAGTCCGAAGCTTAGGTTCGTACAATACATGTTATTTGTAATTTGTGACAAACACAGGTTATCCGAAATCCGAAATATTCAAAAACCTGAAGCTGTGTCAACTTTGTGGCGTCATTATAAACTGGAAAAAAATTGATAACGAAGTTGTTAACATCGATATCAACTTCTTGACCGAAAGTGAAATTGACGAAATGACTTTGCATCAAGGTGAGCGTGTGATGACTTTCTAAATCCGACAGATTAAACGCATCTATTATTTAGAGGACTCGGTGAAAATGTGTGATGGAATATGATAAAAGGTATCCATAGCGTATATAACAATTATTGCTCATCGAAAGGCCAGGAATGATGATCATGTCAAGCAATATAATTATAGATAACTTGCACATGACGTCACGCAGCTCGTGGATATGGCTAATGTGGCTCGGTGTACATTGTGGGCGTGTTGTGGGGTACATGAATCTGAGAATCGTGGCGCTATAATAAGGAGCATCTAACTCTTAACATTAAAAAAAACTAAGAATATGCCCCATTATAGATACTATCACTTACCCGTGTATACATTTTTTATCCGAAAGTAAATAATTTGACGCTGTTTTGCAGCTGCAAATCAAAAATTGTGTGAATTTTCTCGTTTTTTTTAAATAAATAATTAAATAAAAGAAGAATGCAAAATGATATAAGAAACGAATGTGCCTGCAAGTGCAAACCATGTATAGCAAAGACAATCACATTTTTGCCACAGTATAATTATGAAGTAACACAACATGTCTGATCTGGGCGGAGTCGGCACGCGTCGTCTGCTTGTGATCGCCCTTCGCATTACTTCAGGCTATGTGCATAAGGTGAATAGAAACACTTAATTGAATATGCCACCATCCAAAATTCGATAAAGCCGATACTCAACCTGTGCCATTTAAACGTCCTCCAAAATGCCATATCACTCCATTTATATTACTATGGTTCACCAGGTTAAGTAGTGGGGCGTGAGGGACTTTTTCTAAATGTTCAGGATAAATTGGAAAATTTAAGGGGAGGTCAGATTTCGTTTTTGGCAATGTTTAATAAAATGCAAGTGTGTTCAAAATTGAGTTAACAACACATTTTTAACGCAATTCCTCATAACAATTTGAGATATTAAAGAATGGACGGACGGATTGGATATACTGTATACTTTATGAAAGTATACATGGATCAAGAAACAAAATCCGATCCGTTCATCCGTAGCGTGTCCCTATACATCTTTCCAAGAATTTTAATTGTCAGAAGCCATGATGTTAGGTAGATTTAATAATGTTTACGAAAACGATTTCTATTGAGAGAAATCAGATAATGCAAGGAACATGATAACAAGGGTACTCAACTATATCAGAATTCTACAGCGGATTGTAGGTTTAGATCGCAAATTTTTCAGTTCAATTCATAATTAACTAATTGCTCATTATTGACCATATACCCAGGGCCCAGACTGAAAAACCAGACGCATTGTGCGATTCGTCGATTACCCGGAACATCTATTCGACGAAAATACGAATTCTTTCGTACTACACAATTCGCCTACGTCGTCCTAAGAAAACTGAAGTTCAGTTTCCGCACATAGGTGTCAAAACTTATCATCCAATCGGGATCGAGTTAGATGAATTTATATGTAATTGCTTTTCCTCTTAGTGTCCGTGATAAAACGGGTGCAGAAAAGTTTCTCAATTATTTTAAGCTATAATGCTAGCTCCGGATAATCGACGCTTTTGCGCAAACTTTATCTCCTGTGTTAAATAAAAAAACCTTGCGATTTCTTGGTTTTTAATTTATACATGTAGTAGATTAGCTAAATTACATGTACATCAGTTAAGACTTGGAAAACGGCCAAGCAAAAATTGAACATTAATTTTCTCTGTTAGATATGGCAAGCTTCGTTCTTGTTCTTCAACCTTCAGAATTATGACACAGGAACCTCGTGGTAATCGTCGCAAAATTAACGAAATCGGACATTAATGGCAAAAAAAACCCTCTTCGGTATCAATCTGCATGCCATAAAGATATTGCTGCAATAGCCAGCCTAAATCAGAAATGGTATACATGTACTATTTCCTGAAACTGATTAACCATACGGTCAAAGACCAAACTTTGTAATGAATGAAACTTATGAAACTGGATTCTGTGAAATTAAGAGTTGGCCCTGAATGAGAACAAATAGGCGGTAGACATTATAAACTGTAGATATGGTCAAAGAAAACGTTTCTTCTTTAAGATATAATTAATCAGAGGAAAATCGCACAATTAATGTTCGTTTTTATGCCTTGACACCAAATGGCGTAAAACTAGTCATTTTCAGATGTGACCATAAGAGACCTCCAATGATCCATTGTCTATATGAATTTATCGAAGACAGTTCTAGGTACGAAAATTAGATATTTTCAATAAAATTGTTTCCTAAAAAGCGCCATCTATGTATCAATACACGCAAAACTTAATAACATATATTTAATGAAGGTTTTAAAATAAAATTTATCTTTGAAAAACATTAGTATTGAAAAATTGCATGCTTCAAACTCTACTATACATTCGAAAATTCCCATACAATTTACGTTTACCGTTGTGGTGCACCTGGGCCCCGTTGACCACAATTTAATGGGCATTTAAATTTGGCACAGAAGAGTAGTTCGCATTTAGACCACATCTAATACTTCCTGATTTTGATACAACTGCTGAATTTCAAGGATTCAAAGCTCAACAGATGTAGAAAGTTCCGCACTGGCTCGATCAATTTCTCGCAAATCAAGCGCTCAAGTTTGCTTCTGCGAAATCGAGCGTGAAGATGTGCTCAAAACCTGCCAATTTTTGGCATTAATTCTATTCCGGTATCAGCCGCATTGCATAATTCAATTTTTCCGATTTGAAAACCCCAAAAGAGGTATTTGAAAGGTATAACAATGCAACTTGTTGCATGTGGAGCCCCGAGGGCAAGACGAAATACGTCCAGAAAACTAGGGCAAAGTTACGTAGAAAATTCGCCTCGGCCGCCAGCCGTTTTCGCGCTATTGGATTACACGAGAATTGACTTTCACTGATCGACAGAACCCCGAAATTCCGGAGCAGCACGAGGGAATATTTATGATCGAAACATGAAAAAAAAAAAATATTGGACGTAATTGTTAATTCTGACTTACCTAATAAAATGGAACCTATCGAACTGTCTGCTGGCATGCGAGCGAGTACTGCAGCCAATATCGAACGCTTTGATGGGACGTCTAATGAAGCGCCAGAGAAAGCGATTGAGCATTGATCCGTTTCATTGAACGATGCCCGAAACAAACAATGATGTTACTTTCGCACGAACAACGATTTCCTATCAATGAATAAACAAATGCTGCCATTGCAAACACTCCTGTCCCTCTCGCGGTAGCGACATGTTTCCGAAGACGGCTGATTAAAGATTGTCCCATTTAAAAAATGGGACGTCGCCACCGAGGCAGCGCCACCTATCGAAAGGCTTCCGCATGTGCTCTCTGAGTAATACAGGGTGTCCGGAAAAGTGCTCTTCGCTGCTCATGCAATAGGTGCAATAATGGGCAAAATCGTGCATGAACAATCTACTGTACAGTATATATATAAATAAAAATGTAAATGTTAGTTTGTTCGACTGCCCGTATCTCCGAAAGTTCCTTACAGAGTCCTTTCAAATTTGCACACGATGTTGCCTTCGAATACAGGGATGATACGTGGGGGGGGGGACAAGGAGCTAGATATCATAGAGGAATATTAGACTAATTAAGCCACAGCTAGTTTATAAATAGAATTACATTATAAGGAAAATTGCATCGAAATAAGTTTCCATTTCCTTTCTTGATTGTGATTTACGCGCGGCTTTAAATTTGCAATAAAAGAAGTTTTTTTTCCGAGGCTGATATATAGTCCCCTAAATAGGCGCAATTGTGCGATAGGAAGCAGTTTCCAGCAGTTAGGAAGTGTGGAAAATCGAAAGAAAACAGAAAAGTAACCGACCTCCAAATTAAGTGACACCGAGGATCCCGTCATTAAGTCTTCGTGGAAAATTAGACATTTCCTCGACACCATTCACAATAATTATTTACAGCAGCCCCAAGAAAGTTGTACTCCATCCCCCCCCAAAAAACAACAACTAACAATTGTTTGTTTTTAAAGTTAAACAAATTATTGCAAACGAAATCTGCTAACTTAGACCCTATATTGATAAGACGACTTCATTATCAATAAATAAACAAATGATAAAAACATATTTACCTAAAAAGATGTTTATTATTAAAGCGAAAACAATTTTCAGTAGAAATACTGCAACCTTTATTAGTGTACACCCACGTCTTTCCATTGTCCTGAAACAACAGGATATTTTCCCTTCTCTGCCACCATCCCCAAGTCACACTGAAATCGAAATAAAAAATTATGATAATGATTATTTCTCTATTGCATTAATTCCTGGAAGTTCACCGGACAAATTACATTAGGATTTTAGACAAATTTATCGTTTGTTTGTTTGTTTGTGGATTTTTAAGGTTGACCTATTTCTGCAACGAGGCTAAACACCAACGCCAGGGGATGTACCAGCGTCACCTACCAGGGAGTTTTGCCTACGAAGGGGGACTTCCTCCAGACAAGAGGGATCTTTAACGTGCAGAGTGCAAATGGGATCTGCACGGGACCTCGGGTTACCGTAAACTCTCATCCAAAAGAGCCGCCACTTAGACAATTTTGCACATCCTCAAAATTCTTACCGACCTCGACCGGGGAATGAACCCTGCTACAAATTTTTGGTGATCAACTGTTATAAGTTGGTAATGTTTGATGACCATCAAAATGGGAATCAATCGCCACATCTAAGAGAATAACAAGAGCACCGCGAGCTTCATCCGTGGCTAGATTGCAACATCATCATTAGTGAGTAAAATAGATTTTGATGATCCATTTAAAGTGTGGCTGCTAATTGTCACAGGTTTTATGATACAATTTAATCTAATGATGCTTAGAACAGCTAAACTTAATCTAGTGAAGGAGAAGCAAAAATATGAAGTCAATTGTGATTCAGCCATGTGGTTCATTGGAATTGCACTAACTCTGTTAGTGATTATCTTCACAGCTGCTTAATAGTTAGTTGCGCATAATTATTATCATCAACTACGTGAATGCCACTTAATGACTTAACCCAAATCTGATTTATGTAAATTTACATATCACACTTCAGCTTCAAATGTGACAACTCTAAAAAAAATCTTAATTTCAGGTTTAAGGTGCTATTAAGTAAAGCAAAATGAGCTCAATATTCAGAAAAAAGACATACCTTTGCGTACTTAGTTGCTGTTAATGGCAGCATTGTGTCACTTCTGAAGCGGGGGTGCGACGTTGTCAACAGCAATAAAAAGTCCTTGAGTGTCACTGGCATTATCATAATGTGGGCAAATTTAAATGCTAAAAATATTTCGTTAATTAGTGAAATTAAGAGAAAAAATTGAATTATATGACTAAGAGAAAATAAGGAAAACTGCATCATGAAGATCCCACCAGTTGAAACAGTTTGACAAAAGTAAAAAACAATGCCATACGTTTTTTTCACTATCTCCAGTTTGTCAACTGGACATAACTAGTATGGAGAAAAAAGTACAGAAACTTGTATTTTGTGAGATTACATTTTAAAGATTTAACCCTTGTATATCCATTTCTCTGAAATAGATACTTTCTTTGATTTAAAAATTCCTATCCAAGATAGCTCACTTCGATGAATTCGATAAATACCAGTCAATGACCATTCATAATCAAAACAGCACAGAAAACTCCCGTTCTTATTAAATATTTATGTAAAAATCAAAACTACCATAATTGTGGAAAATACTTTACACATGAATGATGTATGAGAGATTATGAGCAAATACACAGGTGTTTGCATTATCTCCGTCAGGGGTCATAAAACTTTAAGAATCTGTGAAAAACACGTACACATATTACAAACTGCAAAAACATTGCACAAAAACCTGTTTTCTTAAAAGTTAGAAGAAAAAAAACAAAACATTAACCGTAGAATTCTTGGCACGTTGTCAACTGTTGCTATTTAAAACTGATAAGTTTAAATAAAAAAACATGATTTTAGTTGGATTTATGAACGGACCCTTTATAAAAAAATAGGCAATTGTGGAAGACAATTGCGATGTCAAAGTGATTTAACGATGGTGTTAGGACCGCAAGGTGGTACCTCTCGTTCCTCTTCTTCCATCCATGGTAGTGCCACTGTCAATGCAGGAGGAATGGATACATTGGCCCCACCGCCACGGTTTGGTCGCATGCCTGTGTATGGATTTCTGACTACCACTAAGTGAATACGGTCGCCAGCAGCTGCGATCAGAGGCACAGTCAGGCAGCAGTCAAAATCGTGGGTTTTAGTTTCATTCACCTGAAATTTGAAATCGCATTTACACAAAAATCTAAGGACAAACGTCACCCACAAAAATGGTAAAAATCTTCTATTACAGTCAAACAAAGTTTGTTGTGCATTTCTGTTTTTACTTAAAGGAAGGCCCTGAGTAGGAACTATCCAGTGGCACGCACACATTTTTGCTCACCTGTAAAATTAACTGTTACGTAACTAATTTTGTGATATTTTTGAAACTTATGCGCAAGCAATTGTCTAACAGTTCTTCACTGGGAGACCTGCACAACTAGGAAGAATTCTCAAGTTATAGATGTGGCAAAAACATAGTCTTACCTGCAATATGCGGTCAAAGGGTCTCAAAATGCCCCCCATATCAGCAGGTCCTCCTGGTCGTATCCTATTCACATAGACTCCTCTTTCGTACAATCCGTCAGATACGCTAAACCCAAAATCTTCATAAACAGTGTCTTTGAACAAGGTAACACGGTGGACCTCAATGGGGTAGGGGGCAGCACTTTCATCATCTTTAGAGGGCGAAGAAAGAGCAGCAGCAGCAGCAGCAATGGACCCCGAGGTGGCCACCTTTGACCTTCCTGTTCGAGTACAGCTGTGCGGAAGTGTATTGCTGTGCAAAGCAGGGGGTAATTCTTGACCATCAGGAAGTCCGCAGCCACCCTGTCGCCTGCTAGCAGCCAAATTCTCATCTGACATGCGCCTGCGCAAGTTGGACACTGCGCAATCTGATGTAGAAGGTAGGTTAACCACTGTCATTTCTTTAGCCCCAAACTCACTCAGGATTTTAATCCAGTTTTGGTCAGGTTCGTCATCTTCACCAGGGTGTGAACTGCAAAATTAATAAGTATTACCAACAAATCCTTAAATAAATCAAGAATGTCATCGAGCAGCATTGCATCATTAATAAAACTCACCCATTTGAACTGTGGCATGGGCTGTTTGGCCAATTCTCTGCCCGAACCTCTCCTATATCCTGCCGTACGCCCTCTTCTTCCTCTTCCTCCTCTATGTCACGTGTAGTGTCCTCCCTATCTCCCTCAATTGAGAGTGTGGGTGTACCTTGCGAAGGTCCACTCCGTCTTCTAACCCCAAACGGGGGCAAAAGTCCAAGGCGGCTTCCAGCTTCTTCGCTGTCCCAAGATTCTACGGCACTGTCTATACTAGGTAGAGGTGTTCCCCCACACTTGGAAGAGGTTTCATCTCGCTCGTCAGAATCTCCTTTACAAAAAATATAAAACATTGCATTTCATAGTTTCTCTGGTTGTATGAATGAAACTAACATTTGAAGAGGAAAGTCGCAAAAACAAAACAGAAAAGATAAGTGGAAACCAACTGACTTTTCAATCAGTACCATTGCCCCTACCTGAGATACTTGTCATGGCTTTGTTCTTCCGCGCCACCTTTAACGATACTGAATCTGTTGAGTTTTGCAGCTGTTTTATTACTTGTCCAAGCGTTCTTCCCTTGGTTGAGCTACCATTGATGGCCAGCAGTCTATCCCCCACATACAGTATTCCACTTCTCTGGGCCAAGCCACCTTCAGTCAATGCTGAAATGAGGATTGGCCGACATGGTTCATCTGATCCTGACACCGTAATTCCCAGAGGTCCATTTCCTCTACGTGACAATTCCACTGATGAAACCGTCCATTCCTTAGAGGTCAATTCAAAATCACTGATATTATCGTCCTCCGGGTTCCCCTTCTGAATCCGCAGTCGCAGAACGTCTTCTCGACTGTCCTTAAGTAGCTGGTGTACTTCGTCAAGATTCCTATCATCTATTTTCATGGCTCCAATGGCCAAAAGTCGATCACCAACTTGGATGGTGCCTGTCCTGTGGGTCACACTTCCGGGGCGCACGTCAGAGATTACAGGCGATTCGCTCTGTAGATTGTCTTTTGTCACTAAATCAAAATAGAGCATAGATGCAAGCAAACGTGTTCTCATTTAATCAATAAACGTGTGATGATCCAGAAACAATAACAAGCCATAATGCAATGTGAATAGTTTGTACTTACTGCTAACAGTTATTCCCAAGCCTCCATAGGTTTTACGAGGCAAACGGACTTCGAAAACACCACTGCTGGGAACAACTGATTCTACAAGTGAAAAATTGAATATCAATGAAGAATGATTTATCTCAACGATAAGGAAAGTAATCCATTAAGAAAAGATAAAAATACCAGCAACGTCAAACTCAATATGTAAAACGACTCTAGGCTTGGATGCGGATATCATGTGTGTCACTTCTTCCAGGCTAAAGCCATCTGTTGGAACTCCATTTATTGACAAAATACGATCACCAACTTGAATAATTCCAGTTCTATGATGAAAAATAATGTTAAAAATACCAAAGCAAAGATACGAATGAATTTAAGTCGTGAAATACAAACCTTTCAGCAACACCGCCAGGATCAAGGCTCCCAACAATAGGTGGAGGCATTAAGGTTGAGAGGCTTGTTCCATTACACAAAGCCAGGCCAAAGCCACGGTGGTCAGTTACATTGAGAGTAACTTTGGTCGTTTCTGGCCTACAGACTTGTGCACAAGGAGAAGATGTTGTAGGAGCAGTAGTTGCCGAGCAGGATGAAATACAAGAAGGAAGGGAAGCTGGAATAAGGATTTGAAGAGAAAATAAATAAGAGGTTTATAAAAATCTAACTACCCTAACCAAAAGCAAATTTTATTTTTATTTATTGTACAGTAATTTTCGGTAACTTAGTGAATAAAACAGGAAACTAGAAGGTGTCACGATAGAAGTAGAATAATTTCCTTTTTAAATTTGTATCACGCAACAAGAAATCATAAAGACTTGGACTTGAAAACAAGGGCCTAGCGAATGGTTAAATAAGAGTACTCACAGCTGGATGGAGATTGTTCAATGCCTCGTTGGAGCCGCCATGACTGATTCCGTGAACTCTGTGGCTGGTTGCGATAATTGGATCCAAGCGTTGCAAAGGAAGATAAAGATGTGCTGGCCGTTGCATTTTGAATGTTTATCTCTGGAATACGTTTGCCAAACAACATGTGGCCAATATTTCCAAACGGATCTAAAGAAACGTTGTCAATATCAAGGACTTGATCACCTACATGCAGAGCATCACATCTGGATATTAGACCTCTCTGCCAGACTTGTTTGCTTAATGCTTTGTATTAAAATTGCTGAAGAAGAAAGCACCACACCTAGCTGTTGGCCGGTTGATGTTAGAGCCACCCTCAACCTCCACAAGTAGTGGAGATTTCTTGGAGTTTTCTTGGAAAACTAACGCCCAAAAATACATTCTAAATAAATGGCCAGCTGCTGTTAATTTTAATGTAGAAAACAAGTTTGGATGCAAGTTAAATTAGTATAAGAACCTAGGGGTGCCGACGTCATTTAAAAACGTTATGAATGCATTTTTAGGTGCACCTTTCGAAAGTCGACTGACTGTCCCGCATATAGCACCGACGTTTGGAAGGAAATCTGTGCTCAAGGGACACCTCTGTTTACTCTAAGAAATTTACAAAATTAAAACATTCATAACTTTTTTAAATGACGTCGGCACCCCTAGGTTCTTATACTACCGTAAACATGTCCAGTTTATATATAGTTAACCCTCTGCAAACCCTAAAATTATTGACTATATTGGCTTTATTTTTTAAATTAGTATTTCCTTTGGGGGCCATCCAGAAATCATGTCATGGCTTTAGGGGGTGGGGTGGGGGTATGCTGAATTTGTGACAAATCGTGACACTAGGGGTGGGTG
>JAQGBX010001045.1:0-27958 GCA_034698745.1 Megaphyllum sjaelandicum
CCTCTTTCGCACCTGTTTTCCCTCCTCCTCCATCTTTTCTCCTCCTCACCTCCTCGTCTGTTCGTGTGTCCAATTGTTCGTTTTCCTATCCTTTGAAGAGGCCGCTTCGGCATCCTCGCGCCTGGTGTAGGGTGTCTGATGAAAAATCGTCACAGCGCTCGTAATTGACGCGTGGGAAAATTCGAAATTCCAAATTTTTAGTTATTTTTCTTCGTTTTGTATCGAAAATATGTCATGCTTAGGTTATTCGCCGGGCAGGTATTAATTATTAAATTAATTAATTAATTAATAAACTTATATAATTAACAGAATCTTTAATTAATAATTTAAGAAAAAAAATAGTTTTACTTTTTGTTTTTGAAATTGCATATTGTGGCTTGGTTGACCATCCATTCCATATCGGACCAAGAAACGGTAGCAGTTGCAAAAATACTAGAAAAAAAAAGATGGGTATGTATTTTCTTTTCAGAGATTATGATGCTGAGAAATGTTGTCCAAAACATGGCAAAATGCAGAGCAATATTTTCTACCTCCAACAATCATGGCATAAAGCACAGCTTTAATTACTCCACATCTGAGCAAGTACTCGTCCACAGCTTGGATCTCACAACAGGTAGACTTTCGTTAAACGGGATTCCCCCATACCTGGAAAACCTGTAAAAGTCAGGGAAGAATGAATTATTTTGAAATAGTCAGGGAAATTCAATGTATTTCAAATTTGCAAACTTTTTTTTAAAAAAATGTCGATATAACTTGGCAAAATTTGCAACAATTTCAGAGGAAAAATTTGACAAATTTTCACATCTTGCAAGGACAAATTTGAAAAATATGTACAGTTTCCAAAGACAAAATTGCGAAATTTTCCACGTTTTCTTAGCGCAAGTTTGCAAAATTTATACTTTCCAGTATAAAATTCTTAAAAACTTTGAACATTTTCCGAGGAGAAATATTAAAAATTTTCAACCGATTCTGAGAACAAATTTCAACATTTTCCAAATAAAAATATGTAACATTTCTAATTTTGCAAAATGTAATTGGTCAGGGAAATATTTTTAAAAACCTGGGAAAGTCAGGGAAGAATGAATTATGTTGAAAGGGTCAGGGAAATTCGATGTATTTCACATTTTCAAACTTTTTTTTAAAAAAAAAATGTCAGTACAAATTTCCTAAATTTTCAACAATTTCAGAGGATAAATTTGAGAAATTTTCCACGTTTTCCGAGCACACATTTGGGATATTTATCACGTTTTCAGAACACACATTCGCGAAATTGATACTTTCCAGTATAAATTCGTAATAACTTTGAAAGCTTCCAAGTAGAAATTTTAAAATTTTTCAACATATTCTAAGCACAAAAATGGCAAAAATTTCCACATTCCCCGAGGAAAAATATGTAACATTTAAAATTTTTCGAAATGTCATTCAAAAAAAACCGTTTGCAAATTCGTGGATAACATTGGTATATGTCAATTTTGTTGTTGGTCAGGGATGTTAAATTTGAAAATTACTGAGGGAACTCTTGTTGGTTTCTGTGCACTCGCTCCATGCTATACACTCACACTTTCAGGAATAGCAACACTGAAGCTGACCAATCCGCTGGTCAACTGTTTGAATGCGAAACTGATGCAACAATGGCTCGACGCTTTGGCAAAGTCTGGAGCAGAATCCAAAATGTACAGCCATAATTCTAGCTTCGGTAATTGCATTTCTTACACATTACAGGACTTTTTTGTAATATGAATTTGAGAGGTGACTTCCAGAAATTAAGTTAGTCACCTGGGTCAATTTCCTAATGGCTACTGCTTTCGGAAACTGCTCAGTTAAAGATGAAAATAAAATGTTCCTTTGTAGAAACAATTATACTTAAAAGTCCTTGATGTTCTTTCAGTAGGATCCTCCTTGATGCCAGCACCGTAGGATTGAAGAAGCCGAACACTTTGGTTTTTGGTAAGTATTACAACTTATTTTATTTATTTTAGATTAACTATTTAGTATAAGATTCTACAAAAGGTAAATGATAATGACATGACAACTAGGTTCTGTTTGAACCTTTGCTAGTACAAAATCTTTGGTATTAATGAAAGGAAAACAATCTCCTTTCCCAGAGAGTGGTTCGCATGAACCATCGACGTACTCTCTGGCAGCTCTCTAAAATCTATGTATTTAGTTGGGGCAAAACCTGCCCCTTATATACCCTGGGGTCAAGGTGACCCCAGCCAAGGGTCAGTCATCCCAAAAGGAATGACCAGCTGTTCTTGCCCCTTGGAAGTAAGTCAGTGAAGCCAAGCCAGACTTTGTGTAGCCAAAGTTGGCTTCACTGCTAGGAACATGAAAAACTTCATTTGCATTAGTATGGCAGAGAAACTAAACGATAAGGGGCACCAACCCTATAGGTGTTGGATGCCAAACATAACAAAATGATATGATTTCTAAATATTCTGATAAATGTAATAATAATACGTCTCAAATTGTTATTTATGAGGGATGTTCATCAAGTTTTCTTTTTTTTAAAAAAAATGCTGTAGGCCTATGGATTTTAATGAAATGTGTTAGAAAAATACTTCCATCATTCCTGAACATATTTTAACATTAATAGATACGTTTCATAAATTGAACGTGCTTAAAATTGGAAAGCAAAAGATTGGACTCCGAGGAGATAGTGGCTCAGCAACGTTTTTCAACTTTTGAAGGTATTTCAGGAGCAAAAATGCGGGACACGTTTAAGGTCTGGGTAATGTCTGAACGCTCAGCCTACACGTGGATCGGCCAGTACTTGCTGCCACAACGATGCCAAAAATGCAGCTCTCAGTATACTGATGATGGGATCACGGATAATCATTCTAGTAGAGATGAGAAGATTTATCCTGAGCAAAATCCATGAAGGACACCTAGGGATCGTAAAATGCCTAGCAAGGGCAAAGACTTCAGTGTGGTGGCCTAGTCTACCAAATTTCTTTAAAATCCATACAGCGGATTTAAAAAAAATGCACACCCCTAGTATTTATTTTTTAATTAAATAAGTATTTTGAAGAGATTTTTTTACAGTTTTCTGAATTTATACAGCGAGGAAACCATCTGTATCTTCGGTTTTCCACTTTCAAGGCATTCCCGAGATTTTCTGCGCTGGTTTGGATTTCAAGGAAATCCATCGACCGCAGAGAGGGCAATAACTAAAGTATCATCGGTTAACCGCCAAGATTTGGAGTAGCATGTACACTACGAAACTGCCCACGGTTGCTGCCGTTAATGTTAGTAGAACTACTTAACTTATTACTACTAATGATCCGCAAAATGGATTTCTATAAATTCGGTTTTTCGTCTAGGGATCGAGTACAGGATTCGGATGCATCTTCGCAATGAGCTGCGATTATCGGATCATGAAAAGTGGGAAGGGCACCATCGGCCTTCCTGAAGTTCTTTTGGTAGCCATATGAAAACTTTTTCTTGTTGATTGGTTGCACAGTTCTGTAAGCATGATGCAACAGATTATTCATTTTGCAGGGTTCTTCCAGAAATGTCATATTCAACTCACCCGATTTTTAAAGAAATTTTGAAAATGTTGAAGGTTTTGAAAATTTGTACTTGGAAAAGGTTGAAAATTTCGCCAATTTGTCCTCAGCATCTGTCGAAAACTTTGCAAATTTCTGCTCGGAAACTGTTGAGAATGTTGCAAATTTGTGAAGGAAAAGGGCTCGAAAAACGTAGAAAATTTTGCAAGTTTGTATTATGAGAAGTTTGACCTTGGAAATTTTTGAAAATTTTGCAAATTTGTGCTCGGAAAACATGGAAAATTTAGCAAATTTAACCTCAAAATAGGCTGAAATGTTTGTACAGATATCCTCGGAAAAGGTTGAACGTTTTGCAAATCTGTCCTCGGCAAATTTTTCAAATTTTTAAATTTGTCCTCAGGAACCATCGAAAATTGTCAAAATTTATCCTCTGAAATTGTTGAAAATTTTGTAATTTTGTAACGAAATTTTTTTTAAAAAGTTTACAAATATGCCCAGGGCTAACCATGTACACTGTAGAAGCATTAATTGTGGATCGTGACAACCTGAAACTGAATTTTCTTGACTTTTTTAAAATAAGTCATTCTTTCCTAACGTTTTCAGACATTTTCAAGTTTCATAAATTTTTCCACGTTTCCAAGGTCTAGGGAAACCCTATTTTCGAGCCATTCGTTTCAAGTAATCCTGAATTTTTTTTTCCAGGGAATCCCAGTACCGTCATGGTAAGTGCCACTGCAATGTTACTAACATTAAGTGACATTTCGTATTGATATGTTACATGAACTGGTGCGCAGAAAGAATATGCGCATCATCTCGGTAAATTCATCATTGGACTCGACTAGAGGATTGTTCATTTCACATTAGATAATCTTAAGAGGCAGTGTCTTTTATGATTAATTCTTAGACAACTATTTTCAGGATTGCCCAGTTTTACCATAATGTGTTAGGTCAGCGCCAAGCCGAACTAGGTCTGTCTCGTGGCCTTATGTACCGCGCCGAAGACGCCTTGCGCATCGGGCTCGTAGACAAGGTGGCTTCTTGCGAAGCGGAACTTCTGAAACAGGCCACAAAGCAGGCAAAACTCCTGGCAGAAATACCGAGTAAGCTAGGAGGGAAGAAGTGACTTAACAGAAAACTGGTTTTGCTTACTTATATTTTGCTATGTACGCAGGCGAACCGAGACACTTTGCAAAAATGCTCCTGCGGCAGCCTTTGCTGGACCATTTTTGGACCATCGTGGCAGAATCCGAGGAAAAAACCACAGATGCTGTGATGAGTCAAAAGCTACAGGCCAGGATCGACGTATATCTGGAAAAACTGAAGAATAGAATATAGTGGAATATGATCCTTCTCAGGGTTCCCCCCAGAAATTTCATTTTCAATTTCCCTGACTTTTAAACACATTTTCCTGATTAATGACAATGCCAAAATTGACATGATGTTATCCACGATTTTGCAAAATCGACACGGGACAATATTTTGTAACATTTGCTAATGACAGTTTTTAAAAATACTAAAAATTAGCATAAAAAACTGTTAAAAGTTCCGAAAATTTGTATAAGAAAATGTAGAAAGTTTTGAAAAATGTTGACCCCCGAAACTGTTGAAAATTGCGCAAATTTCACCATGGGAATCTTAAAAGCTTTACAAATTTGTACTTGGAAACTGTGGAAATATGTGCAAATTTGTATCCAGAATGGAAACTGTTGAAAATTGTGCACCTTTGTACTCAGAAACTGTTGAAAAATTTCCAAATTTGTACTTGGAAACTGTTAAAGTTTTTCCAAATTTGTACTCAGAAAGTGTTGAAACTTATGCAAATTTATACTGGGAAACTGTTGAAAATTGTGCAAATTTGTCCTTGGGAACTGTGGAAAATTTTCAAAATTTTTACTTTGAAGCTGTGCAAAAAAATTGCAACTTTGTACTGGTACAATTTTAAAAAGTTTGCAAAAGGGCCCTTAGCTAACCACGTGGAAACAATTTTGGATCGTGACAACACGAATACGTTGAAATTCCCTGACTTTTTTCAATATAAGTTATTCTTACCTGCCTTTTCCAGGTCTGGGGGAAACCCTGCTTCGTAGTTTCTGCGCGTTTATTTTACATTTGGCCACGCTCAATATGGCATATGTAGTTTTATTGTTTTATAAAACATACCCAACTTATTACTCAAGTGCTTTCAAAAAAATGCGCTTAAATTATCTAATCTTTGGCGCATGCGCGGAACGCTCGCTCGAAAGAATGATCCATTTTATCGAGTCACTTACATCGTATCAACGAGTCTAATGTTCTGTGGTACAGTATGTGGTCTTATCGAACTAATAATTGATTATTACTTGCCTATATTTGATGGTCCGAGTAGGTCATCTAGTTGAACTTCATCATTTTAGGAAACATATACTGTATATCCAACATATTCGGATCGATCGAACTACTCTTCTAAATTATATATACTGTAAACAAGGTACTGTAGAATGCTAATCCTTAACTATTTTATTCAAGAAATGGCGGAATATGTATAGCGTAAATCATTTTGACTTTGGACCACAGTGTACTGCGGCTTTTGACCTTCAATGTTGGACTCTCGGAGCCCAGCTGGGAGCCTGGGGACAGGTGTTAGTTTCTGAGGCATCTGACAGCATTGCTCGGAAACGTCATATGCAAAGGCACGAAATTTGAACAATTTAATTTCGCAAAGTAGCTCCAAAAATGTATACAGCGTTATTCGCTCTCATTACGTTAATTTTTTTATGCAGCGGGATTGTGTAAACTATTTCCTCCACCACTGTATACAACCACTCCTTTGGGAGCCCGTTACCGTATTAAAGGGCAAGGCTACACGTCATACTCATACTCAAACTAATGCGAAATTCAAATAAGAGTATTGTCAATGGGGGAAAACTTAGATGGTCAATACTAATGACCAGATTATTGATGCCTAAAACTTACATGGTCAATAGTAATGAAAAGATCGACGATGGAGGAATCATATGATCAATATACATTGTACTTATGATAGGATAAATGAGGAGGGATACTTACATGGTCAATACTAAACATGCTCAATGATATAGGAAACCTACATGATCAATACTAATGGCAGGAACAATGATGGAGGAAACCTCCATGGTCAGTATAGGCCTACTAATGACCAGATTAATGATGTTGATATCTAAATGTTCAACATCAATGATATAGGAAACCTGTATGGTCAATACTAAGGACAGGATTAATGATACGTGCAACCTGTATAGTCATGACTTATGACAGTGTCTCCAACAACGCCCCAGTAATGATGCCAAAATCCGAATTTTCATCATTACTGGTTATCATTCCAACTTTGTTCACCCTACACGGCCATTCTTAATGGAATTAATTCCCAGAAAGTAATGACAGTATTAATGAACGTGCACCGTTCCCTTTTCACCCTGAAAAAATAAATCATTACCGTAGACAGGTTACAAAAAACTTCCGATTAATTTTCCACCACAAATAAGCTTTAAAGTTTCACACAAAAATGCATCCCATTTCCTGACAAAAGCTCCAATTTCAAAATGTTTTTTTAATATAATTCCTGCAGGATCATGGCCCTCAGAAATTTCGCCAACAGGGCTGCAGTCCCCACATACCGAAGCATATTCGCAGAGAATAAGGAGGCACGCCACTGGAGCCATCCAAAAACCACGGTGCAACATTGTTCCAATTCTTCAACGACGGACCAAGAAGTCCTTTCCAGTTTGGATCCCAAAACCGGTAACTTAGCATGTTAAATTTTTAGTTAAGGCTTTCAGTTGCTCAGTTTGCTCCATTTCCAGGAATAGCATTGCTGAAACTGAACAATCCGCCGGTGAACAGCCTGACTTTGACACTGATGCAGAAGTTCATTGAAGTCGTCAAATCTCTGGAGCAGGACCCAAAATGCGCTGCCCTTATTTTAACATCGGTGCCATTTTTATACAATTCTTCTTCGTTTGTTTTCGTTGACCAGGTTCTTAATCGTGGGAAATTTCCAATTTCAGAACATTCCGAACACCTTCTGCGCTGGGTTGGATCTCAAGGAATTCTACCGTCCGAAAAGAGAGAATTACTTGAAATACTACCAAACTGCTGGCCAACTGTGGACGACGGTGTACGGCACGCGATTGGCCACCGTTGCTGCTATAAATGCAAGTAATACGAGAGGTCATAGGGAAGTGTTCTGGGTCCACTTCTCTTTCTAAACTCTTTGCCGATGACTCTGCAATGCATAATGAGACAAACATGGGAAAATCTCTTAATTTACAAAGGGGCACTTAAACTGAACGATAAAAAATGTATGGTCATGCAGATATCCCGTAAACATTTGAGTAGATACAGAGTAAAATCTGGAAGGTTTGCCCTTGCAAGCGGTCAACTCAGTGAAATATCTGGGTGTCAACCTAACTGATGTTAAGTCTTGGAATACTCACGTGCAAAAATTACGGGTGCTGCAAACCATCATCTAAGATTTGTTTAGAGAGTGTTCCGTGGCTGCCCTAAAAATGTCAAATAAGCCGGATATAAAATATTGGTGCGCCATCTCGTGGAATATTGTTGCCCTATTTGGAATCCCTTTAGAATCGGTATTGAACAGGGAGTGGAAATGGTACAGCGTAGAGCTGCCAGGTTCGTTACTGGACAATACCGAAGGAAAAACAGTTTGACTGCTATCCTCCATTCTCTGCGGGCAAGGCGAGAAGGATGGATTATCTAAGGGCAGCCATAAACTTATGAAAATCCAATTTAATTGATGCTGTTTAGGTCTTTCTACTCTTAGTCCAATTTTGTATAAGTAACAGTAACTTCCCTCCCCCCACTTCCCCCACCACATGGCACTTACGTGCTGACTGTAGGGGATTTATTAGAATTGAATTGAAGATTTCGGCATCTCCATATCTCAATTAAGTTCCTTATCCCAGATAAGTTCCAATTTTTTGCCTTTCAAAATCCATCAATGCTCGATGTAAAAGGAGAACATTTTCTTATTTGTATAGGGATCGAGCCCAGCATTTGGATGCATCCTCTCTCTGTGCTGCGACTACCGTATCATGAAAACTGGCAAAGGCATGATTGGCCTTCCTGAAACCCACATCGTAAGCTCAAGGGGGAGGAGTTTTTCTAATTAGTTTTTGAAATAATATTCCTACGTGATTATTGTGATCAAAAACCAATTGACTACGTGTATTTTTAGGGACTACCTGTTGCGACGTGGTAAGTATTAGTTGACTTGCCGAGCTTTCTGTCAAGTTTGATTACAACCCAGCAGTGGCGGATCCACCATTAATCCGATGAAGTCTCGGCCTCAGGCCCCTGATTCTGGAAAGGCCCCAGAAATCTCAACAAAATAATAGAAATTAAATAAGTTTATTTCAGTGATGAATTTTTCAGAAGTTCCCACGTTTTCAGTGACGAATTTTGTAAAATTGTCCATGTTTTCAATGATAAGTTTTTTTAAGTCAAAGTGGATAAAGAATCTGGTGAAATTCGGGGAAAATATTCGCAAAAAAACTACCAAAACTGTGCAGACTGTTTTTAAAATGCTCGAACCCCGGAACCCAAATCAACACTTATTTCAGGATTCAAGAGCTTTACAAGAACGCGGTGGGTCATCGTCGGGCCGAACTGGACATTCCCCGCGGTCATTTGCACAAGCCCGAAGAGGCCCTGCGCATCGGTCTAGTCGACGAAGTGGTGGCCAGCGATGAGGACCTACTGAAGCAGGCTACTCACCATGCTGAAATTCTGACCAAAGTCCCAAGTTAGTAGAATGGGCTTTGGATTTCTCACCCACTGGTCATTTTCGTTCAAGCGCCCTTTCGTTGCAGGCGAAGCCAGGCATAAAACCAAAATGGTACTGCGGCAGCCCTTACTGGACAGGTTCGAGCTCATCAGGGACATGAATGACCAACAGGTGGCCGACAACGTAATGACTGAAAAGATACAGGCCAGCTTAGCTGCGTACTTGGAAAATCTGAGAAAGAAAAAGTAAGACTGATCGAGGACAGGGAGGAACGTCTTCCACGCAAGCAGCATTTTGACAGTGTTTTTGGACACCTTCTGTACTTAGGAAATATTTGATTAAATTTACATTTTCGGTTGAGGATCGAAAGATGATGTACCAAATGTTAGTTACTAACAGTACTTATTAGCGAAAGAATGCAGTTCCAAAATGGAATATTGTCTTCCATACTTTTTTAACAAAATATTAACGAAGAAATACAATGAACCTTAAAGCTTTAAAATTTTAAGAAAAAGGGACTGAAAATTTCGAGCATCCTTTATATCAGGAGTTTGTTACTTCCACAATTTTCATTACGATTGTAGGATTTACATCAAGTGTTTAAACCTCGATAGCTGGACTGATACCAGACGTCCAGACGTCCGCTCCGATTCTGATTATTTTGAATAACTATTGAGTTTTCATTTTATATTATTAGATTTTGAAACTACAAAAAACTAAATAATCAGGGTTCCCCTAGAACTGGTAAACCTGGTTAGAATCATTTATTTTGAAAAAGACAGGGAAATTAAACGTATTAATGTTGTCACATTCCAAAATTAATCCTTCTATGTGGTTTGCTCATGGCCCATTTGCAAACTTTAAATTTTCAACAATTTTAGAGGACAAATTTGAAAAACTTTCCACGTTTTCCGCACACGAACTTGCAACATTTTTCACGTTCTCCAAGAAAATTTTCAAAATTGTCCACTTTTTCCGAGTACAAATTTGCCAAAATGTACACGTTTTCAGAGTACAAGTTTTTAAAATCTACTACTATTTTCGACGTCAGACTCGCACAACTTCCAATCTTTTCTAAGGACAAATTTTCAACAATCATCTCGCAATAATTTTGTAAATCAAATGCCGATTTTTAAATTTTTTTTTTTCCAACATATCTAAAGTAAATTTTGCACAATATTGAATATTTTCCTGCGTCGATTTTGCCCAATCGTGGCTAGCATTGGCATTGTCTCGGTCGGGGCAATTTGTGTAAAAAACTTGAAAAATCAGGGAAATTGGAAACGAAATTTCTGGGGAACCCTGACCATGGTTTGTAATTCTACCTTAACGGTTTGGATATATCATACAATCTATATATATATATAAGAATGTATGTATGTATGTATGTATGTGGTTCCTTTATGCGCTCTTAAACCACTCATCCGATTGCCATGAAATTTTCTGGACTTATTTTTACCACTCCTGCGCTGGTTTCTGCGTTATTAAAACCGTTTTCCGACTTCTAATTTTTTTAAAATAAATTTTTCAAATTTCTACGCATTTGAAATTGGACAGAAATTGGAGCACGCGCTATACTAATGATTTCACGATTCCAAGCCGCGTGCCAATTGCACGAGCCTGCACAGAGGGAAAGTAGGGATCACTTGGGGGGGAGGAGAGGCCTGAAATAGGGACTTGGTGGGGATGATACCGGGGGGAGGGGGACCTGAAATAGGGACTTGGAAGGAATGATACCGGGGTGGGGCCTGAAATAGGGACTTGGAAGGGATGATACCGGGGGGAAGGGGACCTGAGATAGGGAATTGGAAGGGATGATACCGGGGGGGGGAGGAGAACTGAAATAGGGAATTGAAAGGGATGATACCGGGGGGGAGGAAACTTAAATAGGGAATTGGAAGGGATGATACTGGGATGGGGCCTGAAATAGGGACTTGGAAGGGATGATACCGGGGGGAAGGGCACCTGAGATAGGGAATTAAAAGGGATGATACCAGGGGGGGATGGAGGAGAACTGAGATAGGTTTAATAGGGAATTGAAAGTGATGATACCGGAAGGGGGGGGGGGAACTGAGATAGGGAATTGGAAGGGATGATATCGGGGGAAAGGAGGGAAAACTTGTCAATTGTTGATAAACTGTTGATAAAATCGTCAAATTTTGATGAAGTCGGTAATTTTCGATAAACTCGCCAATTTTTTGATTAACTTTATTTTTCGATTAACTCGGCTATTTTCAACAAACGTTTAAAGAAAATGCAATTATTTCCACAGTAAATGTTTGCAAGATTCTGGACTGGCAATGATGCTACAAGAAACAATCCCATGTACAGATCGGACCACAGTCATCAAGGTCCGGTGAACTCTCCAGCCCAGCACTTATCTGGATTTTTCGGACTGCAGATCTGCCAAAGGTAGTAGACGTCGCCTTCCTCGCAGTTTCCGGTGGTGAGATGTATGCCCATCAAGCACCTGTTGGAGTCTGCGTTGACCAAATACAAACGCGACTTGAACCAGGTCAAGCGCCACGAATGAGCACCGTCGTTGCACCAGTTGGGCAGATTGTTGGTTACGACGTGATAATCAGCATCCCAGAGAGTTCCCAAGCAGCGACCGTTGTGGAACGTGATGACAACACCTCCGAAGTCCCCTTGGTGGACCAAATTCAAGAGTTGGTTCTTGTCTTTGCCGTCGCATTTGGCGCTGGTGACAATCACCCCGTTTAGCAGCTTAAGGCACATTCCGTCATTGCTGCTCTTCAGCAGCACCTTGGCCTTCTCGCTCTTGTAGTGGACCATGGGAACGCCCACGTTCTTCTCCACTTCCAAAAAGATTTGCATGGTGCTGGTGGCGCCGGCGTGGGCGTCGCTGAATGTAAGAGGCTTGGGGAATAACCGTTCCAATATTGAAAATATTGCAAACATGTCCACGCCAGCCTCGGTTCTCAGAACAAAGCCCCCCAGAAGTGCCACGGTGACGGTCAGAAGAATGTTCTCCGATACGGGGCGCATTTTCGTGTGGTCTGGCAGCACCGACGATGAACAATTTATACAGTAGGTATTAAGATCAGGATGAGCAACTCTTGCAACTGCATGGAATTAGAATGAATGACTTTGGTATTGTAACGGGATGAGCAACTCTGACACTGAATTTAGGAAGGGCGATTTTGTTATTGCAACAAGATTAATAACCTTGAAATTGGAAGTAGGATGAGCAACTCTGGAATGAGAAATCGGATGAGCAACTCTGGAACTGGAAATAGGATGAGCAACTCTGGAACTGGAAATCGGATGAGCAACTCTGGAAGTGGAAATAGGATGAGCAACTCTGGAACTGGATATAGGATGGGCGATTCTGTTATTGCAACAAGATTAATAACCTTGAAATTGGAAGTAGGATAAGCAACTCTGGAAGTGGAAATAGGATAAGCAACTCTAGAACTGGAAATAGGAAGACCGATTTTCAATTAGGAAGAAGATGAGTAACCTTTGATCTGGAAGTAGGATAAAGTACTAGGCGACTGAGAGCAGGATGAGCAACTCTGGCACTGAAATTAGAAGCAGAAGCAGCGACTATGGCGAACTTGAGCTAATGGGGGATGAACGATGCGTTATTTTTGCGTCTGTTTTTATAACCGAGTTTGTTGTCCAAAGCGCAAATGGCCCAAAAAGTGTTACAAAGTTAACAATCAACAGAAACAGGTGCGGATGTATTGCGCTGATGGTAAAATAAATATTGGGAGAAAGCTCTGGAAAATGATGGTCACCTTAAAAGGGGAGGGAAGGGGGAGTTGGAATGGTGTGGAATGAATCGAGGTTATTGGTATATTTTATGTCTCTCCAATATCACTTATATTAATCCAAAATTATCCGAAACAAAGACCCACATTTCTAGATGAGCTTGCCCTTTGCCCTCATCTAAATGAAAACACGTCGATATGCATAACTGCGATTGTCGAAACATTCGCCAAATGGTACAAAACAAAAAAGAAAAATTGTCGGAAATTCGCAAAACTGTTGAAAAATGGCAAACTTTTTTAACATTAACAAAATTGTTGCATGTTAACAATTTGAAAATTTGAAAATATATTCTGCTAATACTTTATTACGATCCGGCGACTAATGCTATATTTTCTTTTAAGGATGATCAACCAAATAAGTTTATTCTAATGTTAAGAATGACTACAGAGTACCCCTTGACCTGGAAAACCTGAAAAAGGCAGGGATGTTGAAAATGTCTGGAAAAGTCAGAAAAACTAAACGTATAGTCACGCTATTGAGATCCAAAATTAATGATTTCAGGGCTAATCTCCCACGTTTCCCGGAAACAAAATTGGAAAAACTTCCCACGTTTTCCGACGACAAGATTGGAAAAAATTCCTACGTTTTCCAAGGACAAAATTAAAATAATTTCCATGTTTTCCGAGTACAAAATTGTAAAATTTTCCATGTTTTCCGAATACAAAATTGTCTAATCACATTTTTATTTTTTTTATTTTTCAAAATATGTCAATGTTTGACATTGTCCTTGGTAAGGAAAGATTTTTTTAAAAAAATTCGTTAAAGTCAGGGAAGTTAAAAATGAAATCTCTTAAAATTTAGCCTTAATATTGCATACGTATTCGACTCGTGCCCAACACTGGCTCATCCCATAATTTTGACCTTGATTCTCGATAAATGTTCAGAAAAACAGCAGCTGGAAACCGAGGATGTTTTATTTGGTTTAAACATCGCCAAAAATCGACTGTTTGCAGCAAATATTATCGGTTTGGGTAAAGAACGGGTTGTTGCGTACTTGCGAAGCTCGACGCAAGCTGACCAAACTACCATTTAAACGAAAATATTTAGACAGTCAGCAAACTACTTACCATATTTCGATATAATCCACTACCCTTTTTATTGCATCTGGAGTAAAATGGACTGTTTGCAGCAAACACTGGTCAGGTTGTGTCCTCGATGTACGATGCGAGTTGTCCTAATGAAAAATATTTTTCTGGCCTTCTGCGCTGGAGTTGAACACCTGTAGCTGTTTACTTTGGGTTGATGTGGGTTGATGTGACCAATCGAGGACAAAAACCAATTCCACGCTCCTGTAAAAGCCGGACGTTCGGTCCTGCATCTTCAAATCCTCCTGAAGCATCATCCGCTGCTCTTCCTTAGTTCCAGAGTTGCTCATCGAGTACTACCCATCGTCAAATCGGAGGCTGCTCTTTTTCAGTTCCAGAGTTGGTCATCGGCTAACTGTCTCGACACCGTGTCCAGCCATTGCTTCCAACTTCCAAGATCCAGGCATCATGTTCAAGATCATGCTGGCCATAGCCACTTTGCTGGTATTATTTTCGGCTATCGAAGCTTGGAGTTACGATGGGATGGAGGAGTCTCCACGAGACTCCACCACCGTCTCCATCTTTCAAGGACTTGCACGCGAGCGCGTCCTCCACGTTGCAGATCTTTATGGAAGCGGAAAAGAACGTGGGAGTTCCGGTCATGGAGTACAACAGCGAGAATGCCAGAGTTCTGCTGAAGAGTTGGGACACCAAAAAATGTATGGTGCTGGGAGATAACGGCACAGTGGGAGGCGCCAAGTGCGATGGCAATAACAAGAACCAACTCTTGCAGCTGATTCACCAGGGTGACAATGGCGGAGTGGTCATCTTCTTCCACGACGGACGGTGCCTCGGTGGCCTTTGGGAACACGACCGATACGTCGTCACCAACACCGAGCCCAACTGGTGCGGAGATGCCGGTCACTACTGGCGATTAATTTGGTTTCATGGCCACTTGTTCTTGTTTAACGGAGAGTCCAACAAATGTCTGGGCAAGTTACTCAACACTGGCATTTGCGCCGCAAGGACCTGTTCTTCGAGTGGGCAATCTGCAACCCCAAAAATCCAGAAAAGTGCTGGAAGGGCGAGTCTACCTTGGAAAGGGTTAATTAACTAATTTGAAAAAAAGCACATTTACGAAGCATTGTAAAGTAACTTAAAAATGTATTTGATGCGCAATATGGTTTTAAATGCGTATCAAAATTCCAAAATGCATTTTGAATGATGTTTTCATTTTATTTCATGTTATACATTTCAGATGTCATCACAAAATACATGTAAATTATCCAATACAACTATGTTGTCAAACATATTTTAATATATTTTATTTTGACCAACTACAATATACAGGGTGAACCATAATTCCATCACCACCCAATTTTTTTCTTAACCGTTAGAGATGTGAAAATTCTGTTTGTGTCGTTAAAGAGGTTGTCATGGGTGCTCTATCCATTGATAGTCTTGACTTTTACCTAACACCATTTTTTCAACGAAATTGATAGTATATTTTTTGAACCGTAACACCTAGAACAAAATATAAAATTAGGAAAACGAAGAGCATTGCTTGCTTGTATGTATTCAACTGGTTTCGTTTTTATAGGCAATTATTTGAAGTTGTTACAATGTTTTGAAAATAGGGGCAAAAAACCAATTGTTAGCTGCGCTGCAGCACTAAGGTGTACTGCAGTAAGCTACCTATATGTACTGCATTGCACCAGTGCGCTGCAGCGCAGCAAACAATTGTGTGTTTGCAACTATTTTCAAAACATTGTAACAACTTCAGATAATTGCCTATAAAAACGAAACCAGTTGAATACATACAAGCTAGCCATGCTCTTCGTTTTCCTAATTTGGTATTTTGTTCTAGGTGTTACGGTTCCAAAATTATACTTTCAATTTCGTTGAAAAAATGGTGTTAGGTTAAAGTCAAAACTATCAATGGATAGAGCACCCATGACAAACTAACTAACGACACAAACAGAATTTTCACATCTCTAACGGTTAAGAAAACAATTGGGTGGTGACGGAATTATGGCTCACTCTGTATATAAAGAAGAAAATGACGCCATTTTGATTTTGTGGCTATAGCCAATCCTGTTGCTTTTTTCGATCGTACGTACGGTCGTGCTCGCTGGAGCTTCATGCGATTGGCCGTTCGTGGCACACCCACCCAGGAGCGCGAACTCCGTGGGAAAAACAAGGCCATAAATCTTCTCCAATTTGCCCCAACCCATAAAACTGTCAAACAGGTTTCCCGTTCCCCCTTCTGGATGTAGAGAGCCTGCCTGGATGTGTCCAGGTGCGCCATCTTTTGGCGCTTAAAAGGATAGCTAAATCTAACTCCTGATCGCATGAAAGGGGTTAGAAAATTCAACAACAATTTTTACCCGGGCAAGGCCGGGTATTACCGCTAGTTCTTTAAAAGCAAGGGGTAGTGCATTTCAAAAATGTTGACCTTTTTTTGTTAGAAGTTTTCCAGTTTACTTTTAAAAATAATTATTTTTTCTTTTCTATGATAATAATAAAAAAGCTCAACATGGATTACTTTTTTAAAATATATTTTCCCTTTGAGAATTATGGCAAGATATTTTTTCAGGTATAAAATTAGGAAAATGTTATAGATAAAATATGGGAATTTACTAGTGATTGGGTATTTCACGTTTACAAATTCCCCATGCTTAGTTTTATGTTAACGGAAAGCTTCATTTTAATGTCAGAAAGTGCCATCTAATGAAAAAGACTTGCAACAATTTAAAAATGGAAATTTTTTATTTAATTTAAAATAAACGCGCAGGAAATTTAATATTTAACAGTTAGTCTATCTTCCTTTTAGCATTGCATTGTAAAATGAAACCGGGTGATTCTAAGGTAATTTGTTTTATAATTTTACTAGGTATATTACCAGCTCAAAATGCAGATCAGATACCAAACAACAGGGAATTTCCTGCGATCATTCCAAATCATCCACCTAAAGAACCGGATCAACTCCCATATCATTCCTACTCTCATCATTCATCACTGGCATTAGGCAGATCGAAAGTTACTGAACCTGTGGAAATTCATAAGTCATCCGTAGAAAGCCTGGAGACTACAGCAGTTTCATTGACCAAAAATGAGGAAGAAATTGCTGTTAGCCCCGAATCATCTGTTTCATTAAGCCAGCACACACTGACCTCTGACATTACCCATTCGGATACCGATGACCAATTGAGTGAAGGCATCTTAGAGTCCATTTCCGATATAAGTCAAATGCTGGGGTCAGCAACGCAGCATAAAGCGAATGATGAGCAGAGCAAAGATAACGTGGATGGACAGATTTCCACTTTAAGGTGAAAACTTTAATTAGTTTGAAATTAATCGTTGGTGTAGATTTTGACCATAATCATGATCAATCACTTTAAAAGCCAGCTTTTTTAAAAAATAACAAGCATATCTGCCACGCTATGTAAAAGCATATAAATTTGGCTATTCTTATCCGTCCGATTAAATTCACTTGCAGCGATCACCGCACGTCCATCGAATCGCCGACCAGAGACTCGGCCAGCATAGCTCCTCAGTCCAAATTACATTCCGAGGAAGGAGTAAGTAAGCACATTTTAAGAAGTGTTTTGATCTTGCTTTGTTGTTAATTTCATATTATCCGAATAGGATTCTGGGAGTTTAAAAATGTCTCCCAACACGCTGCACCTTAGGATGACCACCGAATTGTCATTCTTGGACAATGTACAGGCATCCCTGGGCCAACTTCAAGATTTGGAAAGAATCAGAACAATTTCAATTGCGCAACAGGAATTGGCTCAAGTTATTCAGGTCAGAAAGAACATTCATTCATTCAAAAGATGTAAATTTTTAATATAGGCTACATGTATTTTCTGTATGTTTATTCTCATAACTGTTTGTTACAAACAATGGTGTTGTCTTGCATATGTGACTTGAAATGCAGTTTCAAAATAACTGAAGAAATCCTGACATTCGTTTTTATAAAATATAGCCTATATTTTGTGTAAAATTATCTTCGATATTAGATGCCTGTATTTCGTTGATTTCAATTTTCTTTTTGGACAGTCTGTAACTTTGTCAATGTCAATATTTTCTAATAGACCAAACAAAATGATAATGTCAAGAAAAGAGACTTAACTCAGCCGTCAGAGGATGCCGCTGACTCTTCACTGCGCATTTCAACTATTCAGTTGCTTAAAAGCCAGACGGAAGTCACGAGGATTTCGGCAGAAGCGACTAAACAGCTAACTGAAGTGAGTGACACGTGCTGTAGCTGTTCTAAATGTCACACATTGAGAATGTGCGAATTTATAAAAATTGATTGTTGTATGATTTTTAATTTTTTGTTTGTTTTCAAGATCAATAAGGCCATTGTGGAGCAGCGTGACAGAGAAGTCACAAGCTCCAGAACGACTGAAACCGTTGCAGCAGCCACTGCAGCTGCCGTCACGGCAGCTCTCTCACAACTCAAGCAAGAGTTAAAGCGTCAAAAAACCCATGGTCACAGGGCAGAATCGTCCACTGCTAAGTTGTCTTCGGAGAAGTCCAGCTACAGCGAAGCAGCGACCGATAGCTCTACCAGTTACAGCAGTGGAAATAGTCAGAAGCGAGGAGAGGACAGGATATCTGGAGATAAAAGCAGAAGTGGGCCAAGCGATTCAAGCGCAACCACTGGTAATTCCCAACAAGGAACCATTTCGGAGGCCATTGTTGCTGAAAATGATGGTGGGGCCAGCAAAGGTGGCGCCACCACTGTCACAGATCAACAAGTGGATGAGAAACATTCTTTCATTATACTTTTGCCATCTGAAAGTCATAGAAGATCGAGTTTTGTCAACCAAATGCAGCGAATGGCCAGTCCTGGTAGTGACCGTTCAAAAAACAGCAGCATTTCAGGTAAGGTATGACTTAATCTGAAGTCTTTAACTAATCCTGAAAATATGCCTAAAACTCGGTTATCAGATATAAAGCTTAAAAATCCATATAATATGCTCAAAAGTCAGTTAAAATGGTTCCCAGTCCTAAGCTATCTTGAAATTTAGTCTAGAAGGCCTTAAATCCTTAGAAAAATGGTCCCGAATCCGAAAAATCCTTGAAAAATAAGCTCAAAATTCGGAATTCCTGAAATGCTCTTATCGGAGGAGTTTGGATCTTTAAAGTGATGGCACCATCAACAGATGTTTACATAAATGGTGCATGCAGTGTACATTTATAATAATTAGTATCATTGAAGCAATTTCGCATGGCGTTTCAAGTCCATGTTTTTTTATTGTGCTGTTTTTGTAAATGAAATAAATGAATTCTGCAAAAATCTTGTGTTTTCAATAATGGCCTATGCATTTATTTAAAGAATATAAAAATAAATAAAAGTGGAATGGTTTAAAGTCATTTTACATACTTAAATAACAACGATTATAGCATTATTTGTAACAAAACACATAATGTCACACGGTGCCACAAAACAACTTCATTTTAAATGTACTGCCATAAAAACGCATTTATTATTAATCGAAAATTTCGTCTAAATTTTAAAACATGTTTCGTTTGTGGGTGTGCGTTTTGGACTGAGCTGTTGTACATCGTAAAATCAATTTTGAAATAAAATTATTTCATCATTTCAAAAGTGAATGCGGAAATAAGTCTTCTTCATGTCTGGATTGATGCATTCTGATATGCATTTCAAAATGAATGAGGCACATTCACATTTATCGTGAAATGTTCACAGAAATCGCTTTTTAAAATATTCTTGCAAATGCATTTTCAACTTTATTTTAAACATATGCCTGTTGTCACAGTCATTACAAATTACTCATGTCTTGAATAAATTTGTTTTTTATTTCACAAATAAATTTTTGTTTACTTTTTCAATAAAAGATTTCTTAAAATTAAAACTTTTTTGTTTTTTAGTTTACTTTTAAATAACGTGAATTGGTAACAGTAATGGTAAATTGTTTACCTCTCAAACATAATGGTCACATGTGTAGAAATGTATTGTGCATAACTATTTAAGTATGTTTAAGAATATTTTCAAAAGTTTTGACCATTGCGAGAAAAGCTTTTATGATAATCTTCAGAGATGAGCTCTGTCCATTTCTATAAAAAATAAGTTAACTATTCGCTAGCTCTACAATTACAGCACGAAATAAATAAGTTTTAAATGATCGATACTTAGTAATTGGGATTTTTTCAGAAGCAATATCAGTTGGCTCCGAAGTGCCGTCTTCCCCCACCAGCGTTGATGGGGCTGGACTATTTTCGGGAGAGAATTCATTCCAGCTTTTTACCCAGGGCATGGTTAAACAGTACATGGAAGAAGAGGATATGAGAACCCACCACCGGAAGGCGATCACTCAACTGCAAGAGGAGGCTTCGCTCAGGCAATCGAAGGATGCAATGGCTTGGAATAAATTACACAGAAAGTTAGAACAAACTCACATCCGCAAAACTCGGCAACTGAGACATTGTTCATGTTGAAATTATATTCACAGGCAAAACCGGTTGAAAGGAACGGATGATAAAATGCCATCAGTGAACAACAAAAAGGGCAGAGTGACATCTAAGAATCATGCAAAATCTGACTTGAAAAAGGGAGAAGAATCTGTTCAAGGTATTTGATAAACTCGTGTGGTAATTAATGAAGATTTTATTGATTGTTGCTCTGGCTAAGCAGGTTTTTTATTCCTCGCTTAACAGAACTTGGTGATGTAATCGAAATATCGTCTCGTTTAAATTCATCCACGGATGGCGCAGTTGGAAAAGGGTGGAAAGCGGTAGGCACTTTAAAAATGAAAAGGACCCAATTCTTTTTCTTTTGTGGTTTCACAATATACGTTTTTTTTTATGCTCATGGGATGACACCCTGAGATTAAGAAACGCAACACAAAAATTGAGCATTTAAATCGTGCTTTTAAAAACTGAACTGCTATGGTTATTTCGTTGAAATTGTGTGCAAGTGCAGTTAACATGGTGATTAAAATAGGTTAAAATTATGAAAAGGTGGAGTTTTTCACTAATTAATAAGATTGGTTTTTACTTTTAAATCAAAAGCTGTTGCTCTTCTCCCCTTTAAATGTTAAGATTTTGAGCAAAGGTAGATCAGGAACTACCCCAAAAAGGATAACATGGTTAGCAAGTGATTCTGGTGATCCATTCCTTATATGGGAAAGTTTTTGAAGTATGGATTGGACATCTAGGACACACTCTTTAGGAAAAAAAATAAATTCCCATTTTTGGAATTTTTCTAATTTCACACTGCATTTCGCTTTTGAAGCACATGATGTTCTTATTTTTGGTGTTTGGTTTCCCTCAGCGAATGTCATAATATGACATGTTTTGCCTTAATTTCGCCCTATCAGATTGATGACGTTGTGCAACAATCAGATCCGACAAGCTCCATTACTGACAAATTAAGTTCGTCAGATATAAAATCAGAAGTAAGTGCCAGCACCCAAGGCGAAGAATCGGAGGCCCAGATCGCAGCCAAGAGCAACAACAATGGCAAATCCAAAATGTTGGCATTGTCGAGTTCACCATCGACCACTCGAGTTCTTCAAGGACTAAAAAAACTACAAGTTAGCAAAAGGTCAGCTATACGTGACATTTTGAAAGTCGAAAATCTTGAAACATGCTTAAAAATCTTGGTACCTAGGTACCAAGGTTAAACACTCACAGGTTAAAAAACTAATCTCCAAAATCGTCGTGTAATTAATTTTGTGAAAACGTTTCCAAAACCGTCGTAAATAAGTATTTCACCCCTTAGATATCTCACCAAGCGAGAACAGAAGCTACTCCAAAGACGTAAAAATGTGGAAGAGTTGCTCCGTTGGCAAAGTGAACTGGATCAGGAGGAGCTAAAGGTGCAGGAAATGGAGCAAAATGCGCTGGAGATTTTGAGCGACAAACGGCAGGCCCCGCTCTCCGAGTCCATTCAGGAAAGCGACAAAACTTCGAGCAGCAAGTCACAGGAACTCTCCACAAAATTGAGTTCGACACAGTCAAGTCAGCACAATTCAGTCATTGAACAGCTAGTCAGTGGTCAGCCCAGCGAGGCCAGCCTACCCGAAGAACTGTCTGTTGTAGAAGACAGCGCCAATGTAACTTCTGAAAATACCAGCGTTACACCAGTTACAAAGTTAGTTTTGAGGGCTTTCCTTGTTTGTTTTTTGCATTAGTGTTTCTCACTCCCGGCGTTCTTGACCGACCTAGAGTGAAGTTTTATGTAACTCAACACAATCAAATGGAATTTTTATGATTGCAGGCTTGATGAAAGTCCCAAAACTGTAACTTCAAAATCTAGTGAATCCGCGACGACACATTCAAAGGAAACTTTTGAAAAACTCCCTATTTTACCAACTAAAACGGAAATTGGGTCTGGCGATTCTGCAGTATTCGCAGCTTCTGTATTCTCAGCGGCTGCTGGAAAGGTTTTGCCGAAGAGGAAATCCATCGTATTACAGTCGTCTCAGACACCCACCTTGGCTAGAAAACGGTGCGACTCCAGCGGATCCGAAGATTCCTGCACCATTTCCCAGTCAGGTGGTTCCATTTTCTGCTTTTAATTTCCACATATGTGGAAAATTTCCCTATAAAACTATTCATTAGAGAGGAACCTATCTTTCACTTCTGTTTTTTAAGGCTATACTGTATATTTTTTTTTTTATGAATTATATCTTCAATATTTATTTTCCACCGGTGCTATTGAAATTTTAAATTCCACCCTTCATTAAAAAATTTAAAAAAAAATAAATTGGAAAAAAACAATCTCAGATAATAATATTAAAAAGATTTTTGATGTGCCTTAAAAATTTGCAATGTTCCCAAAACGTAACACGGGTAATTGGATTAACCTTTTGGTATGACCAAATTTCAGAAACTGCTTCCGAGCCAAGTGACATCGAAGGGCGGATCCATGCTTTGAAAAAGGATCTTCGTCAGCGCAAGAGCGAAGCTGAAAGACTCAAGAAGGAGCAGAAGCGAAAAAATGTGGAAAGACTCAAGGAGCAAGAGGCTTCGTTGCTCAAGCAAATTGAGGTCTGTGTGGGGCATTTTGAATTTTTTTGAAGAAATGTTGAGTTATTTGGTTGAGGATTTCTCTAAAATCTCAATGAATTGGTTTGAATTGCTAGGTTGCTACAGAACACGGTAAAACTAATTTAGGATTTTTGTGGACATTTTAGGCTTATGATCGCTACATTTATCAGGCGAAACTCGACTTACAAAAGGAGTTGGAGCAAGATGGTGGAACGAAGATGTATGTCAAACCGGTAATCATGCCGCTTAAAGGGGCAGAATCAAAACGTCTTCAGAGACAAAGTGCATTGGACAAATCGCCGGACCAGGACGACAAAAAAATCTCTATCACTCTCGAGGAACGTAAAGAAGCTGCGGCCGATTCGTCGCATCCTCTGGACAGCAGGCAAGCATTTGTCCAAGCTTCACGAGACCTTACAGAAAGCGGTGAAGAGAGCTTGGAAACTGTAAAGAGCATCAGCAGCGTTGATGAAATCTTTACCGTCGAAGCGTCTAAGGAATCAGAACAGGATGAATCCAAGTTGGCAGCGGTCAGCGGAAGTGGATTAGCATTGGAGGAGGGTGAACAAGAAGGGTCAATGGAGGAGAATACGACTGAACGAGAAAGGAGTTTGTATGAAATGACTATCCCAGCCCCAAAGACAACCATCGAGAATGTGCCAGATGACCAGGACACTGACCAGTCGAATATCCCGAAAATTGACGAAGATGGCGCAAGCATGAGCCTCGTAGAAGATATCAAGAGTGACCAATCATTTGAGAAGGGAATATCTCTCGAAAGTACAGTCCAAGAGGAAAGGTCAGTTGGAGACGTCGTGGAACACTCGCAGTTTCAGCTCGAGCTGCCTGTGGAAAATAAATCCAGCGAAATGACCGCAAGTGATACAAAAGTGCCAAAAAACGACGCCAAAATGGACATTCTAGCAGACGAGATCACTGATTATTTGATGCGGCGAATGTTGTCAGATCTCAAAGTCCCAGTAGCATATAAAGTGGATCTTACGGAAAACCACTCGGCACACAGCCTGGTTAGCGAGGAAAACGAAATGACTGGAGAAGAGGCAGTTATGGCTCAGCCAGAATCTATCCAAATTGCTGACAGCAACCGTGGTCATCGAATGGCTGAGCAACTACTCGGAAATCTCCTGGACGAAGCACTGGCTGTGGCACTGCGCGTTCGCAGGGTCGCCAGTGCTAGAGGATTAGCTGGCAATGGCACTGCCCGTGGAAGTGAGGAATCCAGCGAGAAGAAGTGCACGAATTCTCATTGCCTTAAGGAAAGACCGGTGCAGAAGTTTTCAGTTTCCGAACGTGTAAGCTCCATCATGGCGGAAATTACCGAGAAGCAATCACCTGTAGCAAGTACCACCAGACAACAGGATCTTTTGGTGCTATCATTTAGTGAAGATCTTGCAACTCCGTCTGCTGCTGCTCAAGTAGCGCCGCTCAAAATCACAGGTGGGTTTAACTCTGGGACGACCATTTTTCAATGAAACTTTTTCTATTACAACATTTATAAAAATACTTGCGGTGCAACAATTTGCTTTCTTTAGTTTTCTATTGCTTTCAGTACTCTATCGCATGTTTTTCTATCTAATTACTTTGACTTGCGCTGTACATTGGGTACATCTTCAAATCATGCCTTCAGCATGAAAAATTGTAGCAAAATCCATAACTCAGGTTTTCCCTTTGAATTTAACTTTGGCAACCCGCTTAAGCTACGTACGCAACAAGGAAATTTAAACAAGCAGTTGTTTTCAAAATTGAAAATGCAGTTGTCGTAACTGGAAACTCCCAACTGAAAAGCCAGTTAACGCCCTGTTCGGAAACTTGCAGTTGGGTAACAAGTGTCAGTTTGTTTTCTTGGTGTGGGTACCTGCCTTGAAAGGGATCCTTAACTCAGTACCCACAATGCTGAAATTTATTGGGCTATTGTACACCTGCTTTTAAGTAGTTCTTTTTCTAAAAATTAAATTAACAAGTTTATTTCAAAGAAAAAACTCAGCAAGAATCCAAAGTGAAACGTTTGATTTTTTTGTTTTTTTTTTATTTAAAACGTTCGGTTTTAAACTTTAATATTAGAATTAAGAGGGTTCTAAACCCAGAAAGGCACATTTTGACAAGTCGAGTTTCGTTCAAGCAAAATAACGCTACGTCTGTTTTCTTCCTTAGATTATCCCTTAAGAAGCGATCCCTCATCCCCCGTTCGCCGGCCGTCTTCTCCAGTTTTCGGAGAACCCAGTGAACTCAGCCCTCTGGACTTGGAATCCCGCCTTCTTTCTCTTCAGGCTTCTGAAGGCCAAGTTCTCGACGCAGACGTCATGCCTGGCCAGGAATGGTTTGAGGATGCTTTTGACCTTACGGAAGGATCATCGATGACCACTTCCCCCGGTCAACACTTCCAGATCTATACCTATCAGAATTTATATTACATTCGGCAGATCCCCAACAAACCCCCTCCCCCGTACACGCCCCCTGGCAAAGCCTCGTTATCCACGCCTCCGGCCACGCTACTCTCACCCCTGGCCCAGTATGACTCAAAGAGGCTGACCACTGACATCTTCCGCACGACCATTTACGACGAAGACGAAATCCGAGAGCGAGTTGCCAAAGCGGCAGAGTTTTTTTACAGAAAAGCAGCCGGATCCGAGAGCGGAGAACTTCCGGATAACTTTTTCGTTGACAGTGACAGCTACTGGGACGACGACATTGTTAGTCGGAGTCGCAGAGCCTACGACCACTTGTTGACTAATCTGACCGAGGAAATCGTGGACGGCATTTATGGACATAAGGGCCCCGAGAGACCACCCTGGCAGAAGCCGGAGTGGGGGGCCAGGGCGAGAGCGGCACTGGCGCCCAAAAGCCTTGCAGAACTGGTCAGCTTCGTCCAGGGGAAGGCCCTCGAGCTACTTTCAGACAGGAAGGGTCAGCGCGCGCAGGACTCTAACTTGCTGAACTGGGGTCGCAAGAAGCGGGATTTCGTGGACGAGATTCTGATGCAGGAACTGAGGGCAGAAGAGGCAAAGTGGGTCACATATGACGAGGACGAAGTAGCGGTCAAGAACCAGCTGACCGAAGCCATATTTGATCAGCTGATTGATCAGCTGGTGTGTGATGTCAAAGACGTTTATGCGAAAAAGGTGAACGCGAGATAACCCCACCTGGCCTGGAAATCTAGTTTTCGTATTGTTTATAAACGAGAAGTATTTTGGTTGTTTTCTTCAGACAAAACACAGAGCTCACGGTTTCTTCTAGTCAGTTTGACCGATCTTTTTTTTGAAAGCAAGGATGGCAAAACTGGTTAGGGGACCCTTTATGAGGAAGTTTACTTCCTTTCTGCTCAAATATTAAACATCAGAAGGGAAGTCTTGTTCAAAAGTATTAGCGTAAACGTAAATTTTGCTTTGTAACATTGATGTAGAATTTTCTCAAATATGTTTTTTTTTGTTTTGGAAAACTTTTGAGTATGTCAGTGCTCACCAGTAAATACGCATTTGTTGTCCATGAAAAAAGTGCCACAAGAATAACATGATGAAACATGATTTCATAAAACTTAAACTGCTTTTAAGTTGTAAAACGTTGTGAAACCGATTTTTTTTCTGCCGAACATTTTCTAGTTAATTTTCTAGTAAATGTACTTGACTTCATCTATTCATGGAGAAGAAAAACAATGATCGATTTTACGCGTGCCTAGTATTAGACTATTTCAGTTGAAGTATCTGCATTTCTACAGTAGCAGTAACTATATAGTGTAGTTTTAGGGCAGTAAACTACAGTAGATTCAATTTTATTATAAAGGCATTTCAAAGAAGGATCAGTAGTGCAAAATATTCCAGGGGTAGTGGGTACTCAGAAAAGGCTCGCCAAATTGTATTTTGGCCGTCATTAAGTCAAGTCAGCACAAAGAAAATGCATTAATTAGGGGGTACCCCAGACCTGGAAAGCCTGGAAAAGTCAGGGGACTTGAAAATGTCAGGAAAAGTCAGCAAAGAATGCCTTATTTTGAAAAAGTCAGGGAAATTCAACGAAGTCATGTTGTTGCAATCTAAAATTAATGCTTTACATGGTTAGCTCAGGGCCAATTTTCTACGTTTTCCGAGGACAAAATTGAAAAATTTCCCACGTTTTCCGAGCACAAATTTGCAAAATTTTACACGTTTTCCGAGTACAAATTTAAAACATTTTCCACGTTTTCCGAGTACAAATTTGCCAAATTTTCAACGTTTTCCAAGAACAAAATTGAAAATCTTCCCACGTTTTCAGAGCACAAAATTGCAACATTTCCCACGTTTTCCGTAGACAAATTTGCAAAATTTCCTACGTTTTCCGAGAACACATGTTCAACATTTTTCACATGTGTAATTTTTTTTAAATTGTTCAATGTTAATTGTCAAAATTGTCATTTGATAGAAAAATTTTCACAATTTTTTCGTGTGTCGATTTTGCAAAAAAATAGTCAATTTATGACATTGTCGTTGGTCAGGACATTTTTTAAAACCTGGAAGTCAGTAAAGTTGAAAATGAAATTACTGGTAGATTTAAAAAACAGCGATAACCTTGAAGTGAATTTTTAAGCCAACCAGCGAGTCGATTTTGCTCACGTGACTTCCCGACTGCCAAAGGACGATTCTTAATTCCTCCGTTTGATTTCACCTACTCTGTATTTTATCTTTTGTAGTACTGTTCCGTCTGCAACTAATGGCGAATTTGATTGGGCCAAAAAATCTGCACTAGTGCAGGCTACAAGGTGAGGCATAAGGGTGGGAACAGAGTGGGCCAGTTTCCAGCCGCTCTACACCCGAAAAACACTAGCGCCACCCAGCGTGCTACCTATG
>JAQGBX010001046.1:0-27956 GCA_034698745.1 Megaphyllum sjaelandicum
GTAAAACCTGGAAAAGTGACTACCTTTGAATGGTGACCATCTGTTTATGTTGACCACTTTTTAGTGTATTGTTTTTTCTAGTGTACATTTCCTGCATAAAAATTCTCTGTATAGTGACCACCTGTCTATTGTGTACAGTGACCAGTGTGTGTCGTCTTTTTTTTGCAATTTTGACATTGCCAATGTACCTTATAAAGTGACCAGATAACGGATGAGTCACCTTACATCCTGCTTTTACCCCAGTGGTTCGCAAATAATTAAGCCAATCATGTTATTCAGATCGAAAAAATCCATAAAAACATGATCATAAGAAGCAAAAAGCATTTAAAACAAGAAAAATTGATTAGTTTTTCTTTAAAAGTCAGTTTGAAACTCATAAATAAAATGGTAAATTTTAAACTCAAAATGATGAATTCGTAAATTCTTCCCAGTTGAGTTTACTTTAATCACTAAATTCTAAGTCTCTTTTGTTTCATGTACAGTAGCCTACTTAAAAAAATGTGTAATAAGGTAAAAATATTCTGTATGTAAATGAAAATGTACATTATGATTCTGTACTTTTTTGGTTTTGTGTTTTTTTACTAATCTGTATTACAGTCGACATGAACAAGTACAGAGTACATGTTCATTTTAATTTAATTCAGTCCTTTGCATAATGACCACCTGTATACAGTGACCAACATTGCATTTTGGTTGGTGGTCACTCTTTAACAGGTCTGGTCTTAATTAATCTATATATACAATGTATATAAACGAGAAAACGACGCCATGATTTCCGTCACTGGCTGACTGGCTTTGAGTCTGGCTTCCATATGATTGGCCACTCATGGCACACCCCCTAGGAGCGTGAACTCCGTGGGGAATTACAAGGCCATAAATCTTTTTACTTTGGCGACGGGGCCATAAAACTGTCAAACCAGTTCCCCCCCCCCCCCTTCCCTGCCGGGATGTATCCAGGTCATATAGCTCCATCTTTTGGAGATAAGGACGACTAAATCTAACTCCTTATCGCATAAAAGAGTTTAGAAAGTCAAACAACAATTTTTACCCGGGCAAGGCCGGGTTTTTCCGCTAGTTGTGTGAGCCTGCGTCTGTTTCAATGGTTAGCTGTACCGATTTCAATAATTTTTAGGCGTCGCGACGGTCGTGTCGAACCTCGTTAAGACGAATCCGAATGGACGTCAATTTTTTTCGTTTAAACCGTAGTTCGTAATATCAGAAATCAGACAAAACATGACTTCAACAATAAGAATTAACAATTCATCTAAGTTTGGACGAGACTGTAATGTTTTTCTTTAAGAAAGACGGATGCGAATACGCGATATTATCTCACGATTAACCTTACTAGTTCATTAACAGAATATTCAGTCATTCCGATTGCTCTTCCCGTGTTCCGTGAAGCGAACTTCCTCCCGGGGGTTTCTTGAACCCCCAATTCAAAGGCTAGTGACTCTGGAGGGAGAGTTTCGGTTCCTCCTAAACTCTTATTTGCTCTTGAAATCGGTCCGAATTAAAGCGTTATTTGCTCACCTGCGTCGATTTCGGCCATCGAGAACAGGTAAGCTCGTGGGAGAACGCAGGAACTGCGCCACTATTAATAGACCATCAAAATCGATGGCTGGGGAGGGGTAATAAAAAATGTCTAGTTAATTGCTGAGATTTGCGTGACCTGCCCGCCATGATCCCTAGGTTTGCATGGTCTCGAATGTCATTCGTGTCACCAAATGATGAGTCATTTTCGAAATACATGTATTGATAAGGTACCAGCAAGTAATGCAACCAGGGTAGCTACAGGTCTGGGAAGTCAGGGCAAAAAAGTGGTTTTGGAAGTCATGGAAATGTCAGGGAAATTTGTGAGTGGCCAGGGAAATTTTCCCAAATGAAAGCAAAATGCTATCCCTGCACTCAGTCTGCTAGCATCTCCATCAATAATCCTCTTCGGCTAGACTCGTAAAAAAATCAGTGTTTTTCAAGCTTCTTATTGCAATTGTTATTTTATTTTTCAACATGAAAAACAATTGATATGCATTAACGGGTAAGTTTTGGTCAGGGAATTTTGGATTTTAGTCAAGGAAAAGTCAGGGAAATTGAAAATAAAAATTCTGTGGCCACCCTGGCAACATATTTTAGAAGATGCGTTTGTTTCAAAGGAAGGATAATTTGTTCAAGATACACCAGGGTTTCCCCAGAAATCTATTTTGAAACTGGTGAATATTTTTTTTTAAAATTTATTGACGACAATTTTGAAAATTATCATCGAATTTTTTTTTAAAAAATTTAAAAAACTTGCATAAAGTTTTTTTTTTTCAAATGTGACAATTTTATGTTCGGTAAATGTTGAAAATTTGTTCTCGGAAAAAGTGGGAAATTTTGCAATTTTGTCCTCGGAAAACGTAGAGAATTTTTGGAAATTTGTACACGGAGAACGTGGATAATTTTAAAAAATTGTACAGTACTCGGAAAACGTGGAAAAGTTCTCAAATTTGTACACGAAAAACGTGGACAAATTTGCACTAGGAAAACACGAAAAATTTTGCAAATTTGTACTCAGAAAACGTGGAAAATTGTTTAAGTTTGAACATGGAAAACGTGGAAAATTTTGCAAATTTGTTCACAGAAAACGTGGAAAATTTTGTAAATTTGTACTCATAAAACTTGGAAAATTTTGCAAATTAATACTCGAAAAACTTGGAAAATGGTATAAATTTGTACACGGAAAACGTGGAAAATTTTTCAAATCTGTACTCCGAAAATGTGCCCTGAGCTAACCAAGTAGAAGTATTCATTTTGGATTTGCCATGACTGCGTTGAATTTTCCTGACGTTTTATAAATAAAGCATTCTTCCCTGACTTTTCCAAGTCTGGGGGAACCCTGTACACGCTTCTGTCGAAAATGCTAAATTAGACGAAATTCAACCTTTGTGATAATTCCATATCGAGAATGGAATTAATCAGGACATTTTTCACAAACGATGGTTTGGATGAGGCGATCCAAGTTGTTAGAACCATGGAAATAATTGGAATATATTCTGTAATTTAGTATATTAGCATCCAGACCACGAATTGGAAATAAATCTTTTCAAGTTGACTTTTTTTAATTTTTATTTAATGAAGAACATTCGTGGATTGCGTATGACGCCATCTATGTTCAGTTTACAGAGTAATAGTTTGACTATGCGAAATCATGTTCTTAATGCCTGAACCTGTCGAGAACGGCTATCTGTTGTTAATTACAGCGACTTTTTACACCGCAGTATCCATTATCTAAACTAGGTTAAAGTTTAGAAATGGCGATTTAATTATAGCCAGTTGCTCGTTCGCGGATTAGCAATTGGCGAATTATCCCGTAAAAGCTATGTGTTTACGACACGTTTTTTTTTACCAGTTCGATAATAATTAAATTAAGCGACTCGTTTAAAATATTCTAAGGTTAATTGAAATCGGGATTACCGAAACGTCTTTAGTGCATTTTCCGACCGTTATCACGCATTTTCGTTTTCCATTAACCCTGCGATAAGTCCGAGAAAATGAGGTGGAAGCGTTGCGCCAATCTTCGATTAAACTTAATCGAGTTTTCACCGGCAACTCGGGAGTGCAGAATTGTGTTGCGTAGGTGTATTTAATCTTGTAAGGTATTTTAACGTATTGATAGACGCCAAGTTTTCTTTTTTTGGGTTAACTTATTTGGAAAGCGCCAACAATTTCACTGCTAATTAGGTAAAAAAACTAGTTTCTTGTTGCGGTTAAATACGTTTTGACCCCAAACTTCACATTCGTGTATCGCGATAACGGGCAAATAGTTTACATTTTAGACGATATTCTCGCAGCACGGACGATAGCGTTTTTTTTTTTTTTTGTTTTAGTAATTTTTTTTTGTGCGATGCCTTTTCGGGTTTTTCTGATGGTAAACTATAGTCATGAACCCTGTTTCTAGCAAAGCAGTCTGTTTAAAGAAAATTAAAGATCCACCAATTTGAATTTTTTCGGATTTCTTTGAAAAGACCCAAATTTTTTTCTTATTTCTTAAAAAATAATAATACGGAAGTAATAGAAAAATAGATGTTAAAAAGTGTATTTAAATTACTTTCATAATTGCATCTTTCTAAAAATAAGATTTGAACATTCTTTGAATCTATAATAGCAGAACGAAATTTCCCCAAGCATGTATAATTTCGATTATCCGCAGGGAAGTTGGAACCATCAGGGTGGCCACAGGTCAGGGAAGTCAGGGGGAAAAAAGTGTTCATGGAAGTCATGGAAATGTGTGAGTGGTCAGGGCAATTTTCTCATGCACTCAGTATGCTAGCATGCAGCTCCATCCCCAATCCTCTTCAGTTAGACTCGTAACAAAAGCTAGTGTTTTGTCAAGCTTCTCATTGCAATTGTTATTTTATTTTTCATTATGACAAAAAAAATGATATGCATTAACGAGTAAGTTTTGGGCAGGGAATTTTGGATTTTAGTCGGGGAAAAGTCAGGGAAATTGAAAATTAACATTTTGTGGACACCTTGATAGGCGGATCTAAAAGAAGAAAAGCACGTTGCACGCTTATTAGTGGAATAGTTTGAATATTCGCCAATTTTAAATAGTGCAGGCAGACTCCCAACTTGAGCCTGTGAGCTCTATGCGCATTTCTTTGTTCAGTATAAGCGGCATTATATTAGGAAAAAAAGATACACTGTAACTTCTATATAGACAAATAGGGAAGAGACAAGACTAGCAGTAGGCCTACCTAAAACATGAATACAGTAGTACTTAAATAAATAATACGACCTGGCTTTATTGACCACCTGTGGCATTGACCTACAGTACTGTATGTCTAATTAAACACAAACAACGGCCATCTGGTTTGCTTCAAGTGCGCTCGGGGAATTTTTTCACGCACTTGTCACCAAATGTAAACTCATTTGAATATCTAGATGTCATGAAATTCATAATGATAATGTGGAATAATCACATGTACATGCAAATTAAGCGAACGCAGTTGGACCACCGCTGATAAATATTTAAAGCAGAGATGGCCATATTATTTATTCGATACATCGAGCCATAGCAGTGGTTCTTTCATCGATACTTTTTTTTTTAATTTCATGAGGAGAATACGGAAGAACCACGCAGCTGGCCATCGATTTGTCCATCCGAATAAATTAAAACTGTCTTGGTTTCTGGTTAAATTTGCCAAGAACTTGAGACGTATTCGATAAGTTGATCTTTGCCAGTCTCTCCGAGACCCTATTGTAGCCCTAGGTGTTTGCAAAGTGGATGTTTGTACTTCTCAGATTTACAATCTGTCTGAATTAAACAGAAAAAAAATATTATGCCTATCCTCGCGATGCACGTTGCTTATCATTGTATTACTACATACTGTTTATTCAGTGTGTACATAATATTGTGTACACGTTTTTGTTCGCTTGGAATGACAGCAAATAGGGATAAATTTTGTTTGATCAGGTGTGTCAGGAGCTCTTCTTCAATCAATTATATCCTCAACTGCAGGGTTTGCTTCACTGTTTGATCATTGTACTGCGGGATTTCTTGCTGCTGAGAGATATTTAAATAATATCACAAATAAATATACTGACAGCCTCACTGTTTTTCACGGATGAATATTTGCTATGACTGTTGGGTGCACATTTTAGTTACATAATCGGTTTGCAAATGAAAAGGTAAAATGATGTCCTTTGAGGAGAAATGCAATGTTTTTTTTATTTTATTTTGGGAAGAGTAATTCTTATTTATATTCGTTTATATTTTTCATTGCAGTCACGTCACACAAACGACGACATGGGAGGATCCTCGTAAGAAGCTCCCTCTCAACGCCGCTAATGCTGTTAACTTAAATCACTTGGCCCCCCCTCCACCACCGTCGCCCTCGGGTGGAGCCGGTGCTACCACGGCACCCAACCAAACGACAGCTTCTCCCATCAATGCTCTGGCCGTGCAAACTTTGGGACCTTTGCCTGAGGGCTGGGAGCAGGCAACCACCCCTGAGGGTGAGGTTTACTTTATTAATCACCAAACCAGGACCACAAGCTGGTTTGACCCTAGAATACGTAAGTTTCTTTATTCACACATAAATTTATGTGTTTGTCAAAATTCTGTTGTTCAGCTTTCTGCCTGACCGGTCTATATGAATGCAAAATTGCGATCCTTATGATTGTGTTGGCCAGTGGTGGTGTCACGTTCTTTTTTTTTTTAATACATTTTAAAGAAAATTAAAAATTCTCCTAATTGTGAGGGAAAACTTTTTTCTTGTAATGTTCATCGACAATCTTTTTGTGCTTTTTCATTTTGTTTTGTGCATGATGCCGATGGTGGTACACTGTACCCACCGGTGAATGAAATGTCTTTTTCACCTCAAAAGTTATTTCAAAATTGTTTTGTAATTTAACTGGTTGTTGTTCATATTTCTTCATATCCTTCCGTTGTAAGAGGACATCGTTTACGTGTTGCTGCGTTCCTCTAAAACTTTTGGATGCTTAATGTGGGCTCCTGTAAATCTTGACAATTTCATTTTGGTTCTAAAATTATAATTTCCAGTTTTGAGTCGAGGCAACTTACTAACCATTCATCTACGCATTATTATTCATTTAAAAAAAATCTTTTGGTGGTGTTCTGCTGTCTATTACAAAGTTTATTTTCTGTTGCATAATTTTCTACAAGATCCGTACTTTTGGAAGAGACTGTAACTATTTTTTGTTTGTTTCAGCAATGCACTTGCAACGTCCAAATGTCATGCAGCAATTGCAACAAAACACCGGTGGGACTCCGCCCTGCCCTCCTGCTCCTTCCGTAAATAATGGACCAATGGTACAGCCAACGACGGTTGTTACAACAGCGACCACATCCAACGATAACCAATTTAACATGCAACGTCAACAACGGGTAAGGCTCCAACGCCTTCAAATGGAGCGTGAGCGCTTACGCTTGAGGCAGCAAGAGATTATAATGCAGGTACTGTAATGACGCCGTGCGGTAACGGTAATGTAGTAGAATTTCAGGCTAACTCTCCCTTGCATTGCCGAATCAGTTTGTGGGGAAAAAAGATTTCTAGTCCCAAACAGCTGTCCGAGCCACTTGCTTTAAAAACGAACCTTCCCAGAGTGACGTTTCTGTTGATTACATTCGGGTGTGGTAGAATAAAAGGGAAAAGAAATTCTGGTGACCGCGAGGCCTTTGTATCACTAGACTTGATGTCCATTTGCATACAATGGGTTTTGAAAATGCAATTATTGGCTGTATTTAAATGAGGTGTTGATAACCTAGACAGCAGCATGCTACAAAGTTCACTCGCTTAATGTTCTGCTTGTGGCTTCTGTTGTTTAAGAACCACTTGGTTCATAGGTATCCTAACTTATATTTTGGTTTGGTGAAAATCTAGGCATCCTCCATTCTCAGTCTCCCACTGATAATTTTATTTTTTGCGTTTCTCGGAAGTTAAAAAATGCTTTCCCTTATGTATTTTTACCAAATGGTAATGATTTAGAAAAAAATAATCTTAAAGCAGTATTATGTGGAAATAGACTTCTATATTAAGGAAAATTTAGTTTTTAATATGGATGAGATGCTCAAGAGATGCTAAAAATGATAAGCAAACCATTTGAAAGAAGGCGTAATTCTTTGATTAAAATGATATAATAAAAACACAGGTCATTACAAGTAAGGCTTTTTTCTTTTTTACGTGTAGGAACTACTTATGAGACAAAACCTGGTCGAAAGCTTACCGCCAACTTCGCCAACTAGCACTGGATTGGATCCATTTTTGAGTGGAAATAGCGGCGGTTCGAGCGATTTTCATTCACGACAAGAAAGTGCAGACAGCGGACTTGGGATGGGTAACACGTATAGTCTGCCGCACACCCCGGAAGGATTCCTTTCCCCGATGGACGATAGCACGATGGAAGCCTCAAACGATGGCAAGTTTCATGGATTCGAGTTTTGTTTTATCACCATTATTTTACTTTTCAATGCATTTGTTACCCATAACTAAAATACAGTTTCACGCAATTCCATTGAGTTGTAAGTGCTGCTCCAACTGAAAAAGTAAACAGACCCAATGAAAAAAATTTAATTTAACCCCGCATTGGTCATTACCCGGACAAAATTTAGTGTAAAGACATGGATAATCATATTTAAAAAATAAAAAAGTAAAATTTGTGAGAAGCATTTTTTACTAAGAAAAATATAGGTGTTTGATCGACAGTTTGGCAAGTTATTGGGGTTAAATATTATTTTCAACATTATGTATACTGTATATAGTTGGGCCAATAATTCAATTTTTTTCACAAATATTCTTGACTTATAAGGACATGATGTTATTATTCTTATAGTGATCTTAGCAGTTGCCATACTCACAATCGCCTTGCACATGATATTAAAATTGTTTTTTTTTTGTCTTGTACTAGATTCCATGTCGGCACAGGTACCAGCCAATGATCTTAGTAATTTGGACTTGGGTGAATCAAATAATATGGATTCGGATGATCTTGAACCCAGTTTGCAGGTAAGTTTTGAAACTTGCATGTCTTTCTTTTCAATGCTGATTTCAATAGATAGCATTATTGAATGATTTCAGAGTTGAGGAGAAAAGTTTAGTTGGAAAATTATTCCTTATTGCATCTACCCAAAATTAATTCAAAATTTTCTGAAAAAACTGGAATTTCCAACGGTGGTTAACAAAATTCATGCTTTTATTAACATCTAAAAATAAAAAGGTTGATGGGCAGGGTTATGTGGTTGTAGTAAAGCGCGGCATCAAGCAGCTGACTTCTCAGTCAGTGAATGTCTTACATTCGGGGAAACCTGCATTGACTTATTTTTGTGGACACGGGCATATACATGTGTCAGAGGTTGGCCCTGGCATGCCAGAGGTTGGATGCCTCCCATTTCTGGACCCTGATAAAAGGGCTGGACGACATCGCAGCGGGTTGCTCTTTTCCCGGGTTTTTGTCAAGCTGGAACGACATCGACTCTTGTTCTCGCGAAACCGGGCATTTTTGTAGTCTTCAGTGATTAACTTTGTGATAGTCGCGTACGCGACCTTATATACTTTTCCATTTGTTTTGGTCCCAGAAGTGGCCTTTACCGTACTTTGTACCTATTTTTGTAAAAAGTTAAATAAACACCGGTGTTTCTTCACGCCTGTCTGCGACCATTGCTTACACATGTATACTTTAGGTACAGCTCTCTAAATCAGCCACGTTTTTTTTTTTTTTGCTTCTGTTATCACCTTCCTTGACGTGCATGTAAACTTTCAGTTGGGGGAGACATTAATGCAGTATCCTACATTGAAATTTGTCTGTAAGCTATCGGTGCTAGAAATTCAACTTTTTTAAATTTTAAAAACTCTAATGAGTGGTGCGCCACTTAAATTACGCAGTAATCGGTTGCACAACACTTGCTATATGTACAAATAGAGTAGTGGAAATTTCCAAAAAATTACAACATTTGAAATCTTGCTCACTAATGTTGAGTTCAACGACTCTTTTCAATTTGTTCCTTATTTTATTTTTATTACAGGAAGAACTGAGTGGCGATATCTTGAATGATGTTGAGGCCTTGCTGAACACCAACAGAATAGATAATGTATTGACATGGTTGTGAACAAGCGAGCCAGTGTAAATGTACACAGGGTTGTGCTGTCACATTTTAATAGCATGAATTAAACCCTTTAATTTCTAGGCTTAATTTGGATTATCGACATACATTGTCCTCGGAAGTGTGTGTGCTACAATCATCTCGAACAGATCTAATGCAATAGAATTATAATAATTTTCAGTGATATTATTTACTCGCGCTGTGGTTTATCTACGCTCTTTAATCAAATTATGGATGAATGAAAGAGATGTACGCGCCATTTTAATACTTGACAGTAAATTAGGCACGATGTACTTAAACTGACTTTTATAAACGGATGCAACGTGCGTCTTCAACCTTTGTGAATCGCGATGTTCTTTAATCAAAAAGTGCTGCAAAATTGATGATTAAATCTCCGAAATGAATCGTGCAAAAATAAATACGATGATTGCTACTTAAGCATCCTTCACAAGTTGCCTATAAGAGGGATATTTTGAAGAGGATGAAGAAGGACTGAGTTGACTAAATGAAAATGATCAGTAAAAAACTTTTTTGTTACTTGGAACTTCTTAAATATGAACTCAGGTGTTGCACCAACAACTGTTTATAGTTAAATCCTGATCAGTTCATTGCAGGTTATTGGGGCAGCTTTCAATGAAACATGAGCTATGCAAATAGTTCATTATTTTGTGGTGCAATTTGTGGACCCTTTTATTTGCTACACGGTCACACTATATTTTCGATTGGGTAGTTTTTCTCCCAAGTTATCGACTTTCTCGTGTAATCTTCTAGCTGTCAACTGGATTTGTCGTTCATGCAAGATCTCATGTTGACAGATTTTTAGTAAGATTTCAAATGCCTGAATAATTTGCAGAATTTTGCTGTCCACACTCTTCCCAATTACCATTTTTGATCAGTTTGTTGGGGAGCACGAATTAATAAGAGCTCAGTTGATTTTCGACTGATAGTTGCTACTTTCATTTCTTTTAAATTTGAAATTTGAGACTGCTTTATTTTATTTGATGTTGGGGAGTATTGCTCTTTCATTCAGTTTTTTTTATCTATTGACAATGTTCACCCTTGTCTGCACTATTAAAACTGAAAATTAATTTTTTTATAACTTCAATGAATATAATTGATTCCTGACTACTGGAACATTTGAAGTTATGGTAAACTTATAACCCCGGAAGAGTGTTTTGGATACAGCTTCTGTTGAATGCCATAATATATACATATTGTATATATGTTAATCTATACTTAAAATTGTGACCAGGCGAATTTATCAGGATATGCACAACTATGTACCGTTGCAAATGTAGTGCTGAGACCACAAAATAATTGCATCTCATGAAAACTGTTGCCATTGCTTTATAATTTCGTAACATTTTCCCCTAGCAATAATCATGAATACTATACCCAAAATTTTTTTCAATTTCTATTTTCATTGCTTTGTTGTTTACAATTGGTTTCAACCTTTTTTGATCGTTTTGTGTGTCAAATGATCTACCATAATATCGAATGTTAAGGTATCGTATCCTTATGCGTTGCATGTCTGCATGTTTCATCCATTTCTTATGGGAAATGTTGGGGGTGGTCACTGACCTGGAAAATTGTTAATGCATTTCTATTTTTATTGTAAAAAGCCAGAAAATTTGAGACTGAAACTGAAATGTTAAATCAATTTCAACTCCTGTCAGAAATTTATGATTACAATACACACGCACTTAAATGAAACAAGTACTTTTTGACAACTTTTGTTTGAAGTTGCGTTGTATTCGTTATTTGCAGCAGATGGTTTCTCAGTTGCAGTGGCCAACCTATGAGGTTTATTGTGATGTTAAAAAATCTTCCTACCTACTTCAAGACCCATGTCTATGTAATGCGTATCATTATTTATAACGTTTCAGGAGCAGCTTTTCTGTTGTAATGGCTAGCATATGCCCATTTAAAATTTGTTCAACGTCTATTCACTGAATGTGTCATAAAGATACAATGGAAATCCTGTTTACAAATGGGTGCCAGTCATTTCTCTTAATAGCTACAGCATTTCTATGAAAGTTACAAAACTGTAATTTTGAAAAAGTTTTATTTTACAGTTTCCTGGTCTTTTCATTTGTTTCCCTTTTGATAAATAAATTTCATTTGTAATTTTCTTATATCAAAGTGGTGACAATGCCCAGTATAATCTACATTGAATGGCATAGCTTTCCCATTAGTTTTGATGAATATTTCCACAGATGGTGCTGTAACTTGCAAAAAATCGAAAAATAAGTTGAGCATACAGTTAGTACCATTGTGGATGGTGGACTTTCCAATAAAAAATCTAACGTTCTCGGACATATGCATCACTGTATTAAATGCTGTAGCTAATGTGCAAATATGACGTTGTCTAGTGTTCAGTTTATTCTTCATCTGTTAACAGGATTGACTGATTAATGATGGCTTGCACCTAATTTTACTAGCTCCCTCAATTTATTCTTTTCTTTTTTGTCTTTAAGTTTTTCATCTTTAAATTACTTTAATGGGTCAATACAAGATCTTTTGTTTTATGGAAACTGGTGGTGGGTTTCAGGGATTCAACATGGTTGCTCGATAGCGTTTTTTTGTTATTTTTGTTATGTGTTCTTTATAATGCCAATAGTATTTTAAGAAGCTCGTAGCAGTGTTTTGAAATCATGTGTCCATGCAAGAAATTCGTGATGCGTTTTCTTTCACCCGGAATAATTGTACAAAATGTATTATTTATTCTAGTTTATTGCATGAATCATATTTCAACTCGAAGGAAGGTCTCCACTTTTTTATGTTCATCAAATATTAAAATCAACTTCAATGTCAAATAGTTGTTTATCATTTTTACTGTTTAGTTAGTGGATTAGGGTTTGGGGAACTGCACTGATTAAAAAATTGAAAAACAAAACTGATATACATGTACATCTGAATTCTTTACTTTTCCCCCCAATGGAACATAAAATAGTGTGATCTGGTGGGCATCATTCTGAATTGTGTGTACGTTTATAATTTAACAGTTAACGTGTAAAAACTTTTTAAGCCTTAAATGAAAAGAGAAGCATTATGTGGGGGAAAATATTTCAAAAGTATTATTTATATCAGTATTTGTTTCCTAAAATAAACTTCTGCTTATTATCGATGGACGAACAAGATACTTAAGCGCGTAATATTGGTGCTAGAAATTCACTTTTTTTAAATTCTCTAAAAGTTGCTTCTTGCCTAAAATAATGACCTTCCAATGATCAAGATGATGGAATGTGCAAATTATGACTGAAATACAACTCAAGGTAAAATAATTTTAATAAGATTTTATTGTCTAGTTACAGCAATTCTCATATCAGTCTCCTTAGATTTCAGAAGTTGTGAAGTAATTTCTGGTGGCTTAGCCTGGCTGCATTTGGGATGCTCAGAATATGTTGTCCCGTCACTGAAAAAGGAACTTAAACTTGACGATGGTCTCGATAGGTCTGATCTACACAAATGTGTTTGGACAGTTAATGGGGCGATTGCTGAATTTAAATCGATGGAGCAATTTAATAGGTTTCCCAGTTGGCCTTTCAAAAGCACTTCATTGATGAGTCGATCAGCAAACAGGCGCTGGAGAGGTGACATGTTTTTAAGTTTTTGAGCATACGACTTGGCCAAAATCAAAAACTCGTCTTCTTTGTTTAGGTGACGTGAAGCAAAATTATATGTGAAATCTACTTTTCTTTTTTGGAGGCGAGTAGGTGAGAAATTCTGCTTCAAGGGGAGGTGTGCGAATATGAGCTTCTGTCACAGTTGCGTTTTGTGATTGAGTTGCACAGTGGCCCGACTGTGGTGGTGCTTCTTGTTCTAGGACAACAACATCATCCTGTAAAAAAACATAACACATGAAATGACAAATTAAAAAACATAGTTAAAAGAGTGAAATAGCTTCACGATAATACATTATAACTTGCATGTTTAAATTTAAATGGTGCTTGCGCTGTAGCTCAAATTCACTTGTGTGTAGTGCTACAGTGCACCTTTTGATAAAACATGCACGTATGATAAAATATGCGAAGCCTTATGCAGCCAGAATGACATACTGTATAGCATGGATATGTAATTCAAGGATAAACACTTTTTCTCTGTTTATTAATGCTTGGTGTGCTATCGTTTCTCACAATACAGTATCTTAAATTCTCACCATAATTATTTTACGTTCTTCATATTTTGACAGAACTTTCATATTTTACATCTTTCTTACATATGTTGGCCCTATATACATGTAAATGACCCGGTAAAAATGTCTCAAATTATGCATGATTGTTGAATTTATCCTCACTTCAGACTGCATTCAACTAAACTGTCTGCATTAGGGGCGGCCATTACAGTGACGTCATAATTTCTTGAATTCAAATTAGCCAATCCGCTCGCATCTTTCAACCACGTGGCAGGTACGCGTGTCGCGTGTACATGCGGGAACTTGCCTTGTCAAGTTTGTCATCAATCTCTCATCATGCAATGACCTAGTTATAGCGCCAATATACACCCTTAATATGCACAAAAATATAATACCGTCGTAATCCTTCCGTTAATAATAATTATTCATAAGTAGGTGCAGTATATACGTACTTCTTTTTCCTCGTTTTTAACTGTAAAATTTCTATTCCGCGATGGATGTCTACTTTCTTCTGACGTGCATGTATCTTGGTCCACGAGGAACATTAGATCTTTGTAGTATCACAGCGTTGGTGCGTAATTAGCATCATTACGTCCAGAAGATTCCGAATTAGTCGACCGCAATGAATTTTCAACTTTCTTAATTAAGTTCTTTCCAGCGTTTCTCTGTTCGCCTCCGGGTCGTACAGCTTGTAACTGGACAACAATATATCGTATGCCTTGTTTTTTGCTTTTCTGTTTGTAACTGAGGATCATATTCGTGTTCCAGAGTGCAGGCAGACTTCTGTATACGTTAATGCAACATAGAAGAGTTTCACGCTTTTCGTGCATTTTTCCCCCGTTAAAACTATTCGTAGTTTTCGTCAAAACGGCGACAATCCCCTACCTCAAGTCTGACTTGTGTAATTTGCACAATATTCGCTCAATGTATTGCACAAACGTGACGTCATACATTTGCGCAATGTAATTGCTCACGTTCGGCCCTGACGCGCCCTCGTGCGATGAACTTTATCGATATTTGACTATTATGGGATGTTCTTCAAGATGGCTGGCGGTCTCTAATCACTTTGGTGTTTAAACGTTGGAAATATTCGCCGCAGTTTTAAAAGAACCAGTGCTTAGATTATTTAAAGAAATCGCCTTTATGTGAACGGAAAACATCGCGATAGTTTTGCGAAGAGAGGCTGTGCGTGGAAATTGAGAAATCGGAGTTGCAGCAATTCCACTTTCGGCTTTTGAATTCAGTTTTTTTGGGGGGTTTTCTCGCCACGAATTGTCTATTTTTCAGATGAACCGATATTTACATTAGTTGCAAACGTCATTGGTATTATCGTTGTTGAACTCGTTTTTTTTATTAATAATGCTAGTGTTTTTGGCGCGTCTATTAACTTAAAAGACAAGATATGCGTTGATAACGATGTCACCGTGCTAATATGCCTACATGTACAGTTTAATTGACCGCATCAGTTATTTGACTTTGTATTAATTTATGTTAAATTACTCGCGCGAATATGAGTCTTAAACCACCAGCCTCCCGCAAAGACCCATCAAAAATGAGAATCAGAGTTTTTCCGGTAAGTACAACCCCTTGTTTATTAGTGTATTACTGTGTAGCCTATAGCCTACCGTAGTACTCGGCTATTTATTATTTAAACAGTAGGCTAGATGTTAGAAAACGTACCTCTTGCACATTTCGATTGGTTTCATTTATGTTCAAGTTGTTAGAGCTTACCATGAATTAAATTGAACGCCAAAAAAAAATACCTATAAAGAAATTGTTAAGCTTTATAATGTATCAAAGTATATAATTGATCATCTGTCATGATAAAGCGAAAACTGAATAGGCCTGCATATTAAGTTATTTTATATAATTTGCTTTCATAGCACCATAATCAGTGGGAGCAAGATCCACGTGTATTCAGATAAATATGATGAAATTTCAGGAAATTACAAATACATCTGAGAGCTCAAAATCCTTAATAAGTTGTCCAAGTAGAAATGCTTTCTTTCTGGGATTTTGTAGGCAATCGTTTGGATCCTGTTCTTCTTTGCCTATTATTGTTTCTAGTGATCTGGAGTCCAGTAGTTACAAAGCAATTCCTTTGACGATAACCATGGATGAACTTTCCTCTTCTCATTCCCTCCCCCAGAAACTAAAAATCCAAAGCAGTGTATTTAGGTTACAGTGCTATTTCGTGGAACATATCTTGCTTTAAATGTTGATTGTTAATTGACTAGTCTAAGAATTGACTAAGAACGAACTACTTCTTGGATAAATAAGTTGGGTCAGCAGAGCCCATTAATCACCAGTTCATTTCTGTCCATTGAATGGAGATTCACACGACTAGCCTACTAGATGAGTGCTGCGTGTCTTGTTTATTTACCTCTTGCACTGCAAATTAAATTTACTGTAAATTCTCTTTAAAAGTGAAGGCCGTATTTAAATGAAATGATTTCTTAGAACTATTGAACTTCTGTAGATTTCTTCTGATCTACCAAGGGCTCTGGGGTCCCTGGCGCCCTGAGATGGAACTGAAACGTTTATTACAATACTGACACATGGCGAGTTCTCCTTGTAACCTTTGGCGAATGTGGGCGATTTCCTTAGTCTGGCCATACAGCTTGACCATAAAAGTGCTGATTGAGCCATTAATTATTTCTGTAGGCATAATGAGAAGCCCACATTTTTGTATTAGGCCTGATGGTCATCTTACATTGATGTGCCCCTGGTAAAATAAACATTGACAACAGCTTCTGTTGGTGTAAGTTGAAGTCTAGCTAAATCTTGTTAGACTGCATAAGCTCATCATATTGTGCTCAGAGCTATTGGAGCTGGGTGCATATTCAAATATAATATATTACTGATCATAAGTAACTAACATAGCTTTAGTCCATTTGTATCATATTAAAAGCCTGGCAAGGTAACCCAATTTTAATACAATATGAGTTTAGGGTTAGTGCTTCTGTGACCTGGTTTGCAATGTGTTGAATATTTCATACATTTCCTTTGTGTGAACAATGTTGGCTGACATACAATGTGTATTCCATCCTTAATTTTACATGTTGATGCTAATTTGCTCCCACTGCTGTTCACCTTTTAATTTAATAAGGACCATGTCATTTTATGTTACAGTAATAAAGGTTATACTATTAGATACCTTAATTTTGAATCAACATTTTATTCTTTGTATTATGTTGACACTGCAGTGCAAGTAGGCATAAATGATGTAATTACATGTACGTTTTCTTGAAAGAGAAATTCATTATTTTGAATCAAATATATCTGCATAATTTTTAAGCTTTATTTGACAATTCGGTACATGTAGTTAAAATATTTTCATTTGCTTACAATTTATCTATTCTTAAATATATTTTTGCTATGCTTCAAATTCTGGTATGTACTTGTCATTATGTAGTCCTTCGCACTATTTGGAAGTTTCTTTTTACTTTTTGTATTTTGTACCTGAGCCATTCCAAATAATATCATGGAGACGACAATAATCTAATTTTCTCCTATTTCATTTCAGACCACGATGGACGAAAAATATGTTCAGAACATTTGGGCTTTGCTGAAAAGTGCAATTCAAGAAATTCAGAAGAAAAATAACAGTGGATTAAGTTTTGAAGAGCTCTATCGAAATGCATACACAATGGTATTGCACAAACACGGAGAAAAATTATACACAGGGTTGAAGGAGGTTGTCAGCGAGCATCTGATTGAAAAAGTAGGTCTAAATAGTTGTATAAAATTCTCAATCATGCATCCTATCTCATCTGGAATTTAGCCAACAACGATGGTCGAGTTGCTTTTTAGCTTATTGATAAATGGAGTTGTTTAAATTCATTCTAAAATGTGTTATTGTTACTGGAAATATAGGCATTTTAATCAATTACAAATTTCTCACCCATGGTTTAAATAAAAATTACATGTAGCTTTGTGGTCATTGCTAAATCTTAACTGTTATTGCATATTTTTATCTTCCAGGTTCGTGCAGATGTGCTAAAATCTTTGCACAACAATTTCCTTCAAATTTTAAATCAAGCATGGAATGATCACCAAACCAGTATGGTGATGATTCGAGATATTTTGATGTATATGGTATGCTGCATCTGTTAATTTCTTTTTCTTTACAAAATGCCTTGTACCGCTAAACTGATCTTTGTTAATTCATATAATTTTTTTCTCCAATGAAAGGACCGTGTTTATGTTCATCAAAATAATGTAGATAATGTATACAACTTGGGCCTGATCATTTTTCGGGATCATGTTGTGAGATATGGCTGTGTAAGAGATCACTTACGAGAAACCCTTCTGGAAATGGTGATGAGGGAAAGGCGTGGTGAAATGGTTGATCGGTTAGAACATTTTCAGCATTATCAAATGTAGTACTAAAACCTTGGAACATGTAGATTAATAACCAATTGTGATTGAATATATTTTTTATTTGGATCATACATAAACATGTAAACTGCTCAACAAAATTAGAGGATCATGCAATATTAGGAATGTACATTGCATGATCCTCTAATTATGGTTTGTAGTTTATATTGTCAGGACCTGCTACCCTGACATTCTTGAGGGTTTTAGAACTAAATTTTTCAACTTTTCAACTTCCACCAACTTTTTTGGTGGAATGCTCATTATTTGCATTATTTGAATTTGAAGATGAAATTGATTTATCTTGATTTGCAGATTAGCTATAAAAAATGCTTGTCATATGTTAATGGTTCTGGGAATTGACAGTCGAAATGTCTATGAAGAAGATTTTGAGAGGCCGTTCCTCACACAGTCTGCTGACTTTTACAGGGTAACTATTGTGTGCTTGAATTTAGAGATTATTTACCATAGATGTTACCAGCTAATGAAAAACTAATTTTATTCACTTCATCAATTCCAATTGCTAGCTGGAAAGCCAAAAGTTTTTGGCTGAAAACTGTGCCAGCGTATATATCAAGAAAGTTGAAACACGCATAAATGAAGAAGCTGAAAGAGCAAAGCTATATTTGGATGACTCAACAGAAGCTGCTATTGTGGGAGTAGTAGAAGAAGAACTAATTTCCAAGCATATGAAAACAATAGTTGAGGTAAGTTTTTCACTTCATTTTTTTCTTCTTAAAGCGACTTAGTGTATCATTTGATGTTACATATTTTAATTACTTTCAGATGGAAAATTCTGGAGTTGTACATATGTTAAAAAACAAGAAAACTGAAGGTTGTAGATGGTGTTAAGAATAAATTGTTTAAAATTTCCTTAAAACTGATAATCAGTTAATAACCTATTACTCTTCATTTGTGTTTCTAGATCTGGCATGCATGTACAAATTGTTGAGCCGTGTTGCTGACGGGTTGAAGACTATGTCAAATTGTGTTAGTACCTATTTAAGGGAACAAGGAAAAGCGCTAGTTGCAGAAGAGGAGGGAGGAAAGAATGCTATCACCTTTGTCCAGGTTAAAATCTTTTTATTCTCATTACTAAATTGTATAATTACTATATGAAACGTTATATGACGTCATGGAAATTCTTGTAAATTTATCGTATTTCATTCGATGCGGATTTACTCCAAAGAATTTCTATAGAAAAAAAAAGTGGTACTGTCATAGATAAGGCCGATTTGAAAATTTGTTTAATACAATTAATTTTTGTAAATAATATTTCCATGTGTAAACAAGGAATCTTGGTACATTTTATTTAACCTTTTTTGCAAGCTATGTCAGCACAGCTTTTAAAATTTGTGAATATCTAAATTCAAATACATAAACACTAATTCAACCAATGCTAACTGTGTGCAACTTACCATTTTATCTCCTCCTATTTTAGAGCTTACTTGATCTCAAAGAAAGATTCGACCATTTCCTTTACCAATCTTTCAGCGGTGACAAAATATTCAAACAAGTGATAGCTAGTGATTTTGAATACTTTCTTAATCTTAATCCTAAGTCACCAGAGTACCTGTCACTGTTTATTGACGATAAGCTTAAAAAGGGAGTAAAGGGGGTAAGTACATTTGTGGAGTTGTAAACCATTACATATAAGAAATATTCAACTCTGTATATGAATTACATTTTTTTTATAGATGACTGAGCAGGAAATTGAAAACGTCTTAGATAAGACTATGGTGCTGTTTAGATTCTTACAAGAAAAGGATGTATTTGAACGTTATTATAAGCAACATTTAGCAAAAAGGTTACTTTTGAACAAGAGTGTTTCTGATGACTCAGAAAAGAATATGATCTCAAAACTTAAAGTAGGTCTAATGGATAATTTTACACTCAACCATTATTGTTTACTAAAGGTACTTCCAAATGGAATTTTTCATTGTTTTACCCCCTTTTTTTTATCTCAGACTGAATGTGGATGTCAGTTCACTTCTAAACTTGAGGGAATGTTTAAGGACATGACAGTTTCAAATACTATTATGGAAGAATTCAAGCAACATTTATTTACCTCACAAGTCAGTGATGTTGACAGAATTTTTTTACGTGAACTGGTTTTCATCAATTTATTAATGAAATGTTGCAATTGATATTTACTAGATAAATCTTCATGGAGTTGATTTAAGCGTACGTGTTTTGACCACTGGTTTTTGGCCAACCCAAGCAGCTTCACCAAGTACGATTCCTGCATTACCAAGGGCTGCTTTTGACACATTTAGGAGGTAATTAAATTGTTTTTTACCACAATTTTTGGCAACTTGTTTTGATGTCCGTTTTTAATTGGGTATATTTTATTATAGATTTTATTTGGGGAAACACAGTGGCAGGCAGCTTGCCTTGCAGCCTCAGTTAGGTTCTGCCGATCTGAATGCATGTTTTTACGGTCTTCGCAAAGAGGAAAGTGAGGGTCAAGATGGCGCTTCATCATCCACGTCTCTTCAACCAACTAGTTCCAGTAGCAACAGGACTGTTACACCACGGAAGCACATCATTCAGGTTTCTACCTATCAAATGTGCATTCTGATGTTATTTAATAGCCGGGATTGCCTTACTTATGAGGTGAGATTTCAAGATGGATTAAACTGATTCCTAATCAACCTGCAATGTTTAATGAAAATTTTATAAATGCATTGGGTATGTTTGATATGTGAAATCCTATTCCAGGAAATCCAAAATGAAACTGACATCCCTGAAAGAGATTTAGTGAGGGCGCTACAGTCATTAGCTATGGGAAAAGCAACTCAACGGATTCTGATAAAACAACAAAAGACAAAAGAGATAGGTGAGTAATTTAGTTGACAGACTGCCTATTTCAGTTTTGTTTATCTTAATTTACTAAGTTTACCCCAAACATTTCGATTATTTAAAACTAAAGGTATTGAAAGTATGGTAAATATTATCTTGAAAGATTTTATGAATAAAGTATTAAAAGATTCGCAGCTAATAAAAAAAAATTGAGATTGACATATTTACTGAAACAGTTACAAGAGTATAAATTACTTTCCTCCAGTTGCAAACATCACTTTTTTAATTCTTACCTGTATGAAAGATCCCGGTCCAACAAATAACCAATTACTTTTTTTCTTTGTCTCTAAAAACTTTTTGAATGTAAACATAGTGCAATTTTTATTACATACTTTACAAAAATACAGATTAACGATGACATTGGATGAATTTGTATTCCACCACTTACCAAACGTTTTTTTACGTGAAAACGAAAACTTGATGCTAAAACTGTTTAATTTTGATTTCAGAATCAAGTCATGTATTTTGTGTGAATGATAGTTTTACTTCAAAGCTTCATAGAGTAAAGATACAAACGGGTATGACGTCTTGATTAATATTTAAGAATTTGTTTAAAGGTGCATAAAAATATGCAGAGGGGATATTTGGTTTATTTAAAAATTACAGTCGCTGCAAAGGGTGAATCTGAACCAGAGCGAAAAGAAACAAGAAATAAAGTGGATGAAGATAGAAAACACGAATATCCTTTCAATTAGAATGAGAAATTAAAAAGCGGAAGGTTTTGTACAGGGTAGAAGGCTTGAATTTTGTAAATTTGTAATGAAGTCTTATCATTGTTTGTGCCTTAATTTTACTACGATTGAGGCTGCAATTGTCCGCATAATGAAAGCCCGAAGAAGGATGCAACATAGTACACTAGTGATTGAGGTGAGTTACATGCTTGTATTGAATTTGAGATTTCCACTGGATTCTTTGAATATTTTGCGTAAAAAATGTTAGGAAGAAATTTAGAGTTTAATCACTTCAAGTGATTCCAGGCAAAAGTGGTTAACAGGTATTAGTCTTAATTAATACTTATAAAACAAATCGCACCAATAAAGTTGAGCGTAAAACAATTCTAACAAGGCAAGTATAAAGCTTGATCGAAAAAAGCTGTCTTATCATTGTTAACATACCATGTTTAGAATTTTATATCTTTTAACTGTAATGTTTATAACAAAAAAAAAATTAACCTAGTCATCATGTCATCATGTTGGTGTCTATTTTATTAAAACCAAGTGGTCAAATGGCATCAACGAAACTTGTGGAATGATTGCCATCAACTGTTTTATTAGTTAAAAGTATTATTGCTATTATATGGACATTGAGGTACACATCTAGAACATTAGAAAATGCAGCGTAGTTCTTTAATTCACCTTGAAAGGAAAATATAGTTCAAAAAGCATTTTTCAACAGTTTAATGACATTTTATATGCTTAACTCTCAGGTAACTGAACAGTTGAAGTCAAGATTCCTACCGAGTCCAGTAATCATTAAAAAGAGAATTGAAGGTCTGATTGAACGAGAATATTTAGCAAGAACTCCAGAAGATCGGTGAGTTTTCATTTTATGAATCTTGTATTCAAGTGATCCCAAAGACTAGGTCCACAATGCTAAGATTCTTAAACTCACAATTTGTTCAATACACGTTCCAAGATTTATGCCCTTCTATAAATTAATTTTTCAAAATTTTAGCATTGTGTGTATTTATTTTGGGATGACCTTAAGTACCTAACTGTTAAACATATTGTATTCCTCCTAACCAAACCATGACCCCTACTAATTCGTAAAGCTTGTTTTTTACAGAAAAGTGTACACGTATGTAGCGTAAAAATTCTTAGCAAAGTTTTAAACTGTGGTTTGCACGAGCTGAGTAATGTCTGTGACAAAGAAGCAACATTCATTACTTTTGTGGATATGATATTGGGGCCTGCCAAACGCCGCGACTCAATGTGAAAATGCTGTCCGACTTACCGCCAGATAAAATGCTTCTTGAAAAGCACGCAGAAACATTATTAAAATAAGTGAAGAAACGTGTACCTAACTTTCTACTGTGATTGTGGGCTTCACTTTATGTTGAATTGGAGAGTATTAGGACTGCGTATGCCACTGTTTCATTGTTTATTCATGTGGTACGAAGTGCTTCGATAAATGCTGCTAAGCAAAAAACTTTACTCCCCAAGGATGAGTTCTTTCCTGCGTTTTGGGCTTCAAGATAATTGTCATTTTGTAGAAAATTGGGCAATTGCGGTGAAGAAAAAGATTTATTGAATATTGGCACCAACCCTCCTGATTCTTTGATACGAATTAAAACCATAATGAAAAACAAATTGAAATCTTATTCATAATTGGTAATGTCAGTGTCATTATACGAACGTATAATTGAATGACAATTTCCCCCCCATTTTTTCCCTTCCTTCAAATAAGTCTAGATCAAAACAGTCCTTATTCTTTCATTAACGCTATGATGAAAGTTTTTTTTTTTTTCCAATAAAAAACCATTGACTCTTTTGGTGCTCGGAGTCATCAGTTCTGCTGTAAAATATTTCATGCTCTTGTTTGTGTTGTTATTAAAATTCCTTCTAAGTGGAAAATATTAACGCACGATTGTGTACCAAAAAAAAAAGAAGTCTAATTTTGAAATTGAAAATACTTATTTTCACAGATACTGGTTTATTTGGCACAAAATTATTCACCGATTGATTGATCTCTCGAATATTGACTAAAATAAACTATGCTGTAGAGAATAAAATCCTTGCTTCAGTTATTCATTGACCAAAATTATACGTAGCTGTCATTAGCTCCACGGTGATGAAAATGCATTCTATGCTGACAGAATAGCTATGAGAATAAAGGTGTATGTTGGTTAAAAGCATTGTACTAAATGTATTTGTCGTGATCTTCCGTCTGGCAAAAACGTGCATCAACTAACTGCTCCAAATTGCAATTGAAAAGAGGTGGTAAAATTCATCTCCACACCTACCAGTCCTACCTCATAACCATGTGGTCAGCAACAACAGTTTTAATAAGAGTGTGCAAAGGATAGCAGTTAACCTGATTAATACACATGATTTTAGCATGAAGCTTAATCACTAATAAATCACAGACTGTTGTCGCCTTATTCCTCATATCCTGCCATTTTTTGTGTGTGCTGATCGGGAAATAAATGTACTAAAGCTAACTGCAAAATTCCCATACCATTTGCAAGGGTTAATAATTTAGTTAATCAGGAAATACATGTAGGACGAAAATTCACTAATATGGCATAAATGCAAATAAAAATTACAAATGCAATACAATAGAGCATCACGAATCTGATCCGAATATTGCCAACGTTTGTTCACATTATCCAATCCTGTGAGGAATTTTTAAATATTATACGGTATTACGACATTGTTTATAATCACCATTTTTGTTAATGAACTCTGAAAATGCTGCGAAATTATTTATGAAAAATAATCTGGGTAATTACTGTATATCTTTGATCATAACACATGTATGATCAAAACTTAAGTCTTTACTTTACGATGTACACTGTACATGAATTTGGTTTTTAAAATGAACATTACAAGTTTTCCATCTAGTGTTGATTGTAATAGCATGCATTCAATTTAGGCTATTTAATACAACCGATGGGTTAATCCGCTTAATGAATAAAAACATTTAAAAGAATGTATATTTTGTACATTATCACCTGTAGAGCAAATTTAGAAAATAGTGACATTTTATTTAAAAAAATTTTTTGAGCTGAGCAGTATCTTATACAGTATATTTAATGACAAAGAACCATTCTTGGCATATCTCTTCACACTGGCAACAATTCAAGAACCTTCGCTTTCATCCTAGCCTTGGCTGTTCTTAGTGGTGAAGATAACAAGGCTGTTGGCATTAATGATATAAAGACATAGTTTTGTTCAGTGTTTAGAAAAATGAATTGTGCATTCTCAGAAAATATTTTTATTCATCAGCAAATTTATGTTCTTCGCAAAGGATGAGATTACAAACGATGTTAAATGGCACACTTGACTAAGTTTTAAACCAGCTAACTTTTGTTTTGTTTTTAACCGAGTGTATATTTATAGTAATTCATGTACATGTACTGTATATTAATTTCATTATCATTTTCTTGTAGGGATAATTTGATGAAATAGTCACGTTATTCATGGCGAATTTCACTTGTCCAAAAAAAGTACCTGAGTGTACACTTGGGTACTCCGAGTGTACTCCAGGGCCACTCCGGGAGTACCCAAGTGTACTCTTTTTGGACAAGTGAAAGCCATAATTATTTCCGCAAATCGACCCTCCACCTGGCTGAAATATTTTGGAAGTAATCGAGGCGCTAATCCACGTGAAAGATAAAGTGCTGAATTCATATACGTGTACACTGTATATACCCATATACTCGGGCAGAAGCTTTGCGAATCGCACTTTGGCAATAGTCAAGTCATGTGTGCTAAATCAACACGCGTTTTTGTTTAAAAATGTACTGCCTTCGCGATTAGCAAGGCTTTTGTATGAGTACCCCTTTATCATTTCTAGTTATTTTTAACTGACTCTGTACATAATCACGGTGTTGTAATCCCCCAACCCATTCGGACGCCCAAAACTTAAAAAAAATTGTATTCGGAAAATTTTGAAAGTTTTGCAAGTTTGTACTCGGAAAACGTAAATTTTGTTCTCTGAAAAGGTTGATAAGTTAGCCAATTTGTCCTCAGAATCTGTTGGAAATTTTGCAAATACACTGTAGTCGAAAACAGTTGAACATGTTGAAGATTTGTACTTGGGGAAAACGTGGAAAATGTTTCAAATTTGTCCTCGGGAAAAGTTGGAAAAATTTGTAAAGATGACCTCGGAAAAGGTTTAAAATTTTGCAACTTTATGCTCGAGGCATTTTTTTTATCAAGTGGACGTCCGAGTTGGTCATACCCCCTCCCTCCCCTGTCCACATTGTGTCCGTGACTCAACTTATCCCCTCCCCCCTCCCCCTACTCCCTACGTGAGGACGTCCTTTTTGAATGGCCCCTATCGGTAGGTGGAGGGCGCTGCGGCACCTACAAGTTGATCACGTGCTTTATTTTATTTACCGATCGGTTTCGCGCGGGTTTGTGAGTTGTGTTGTGAACGAACAATTTGGATTTACTTTTTATGTCATACATGTACATTAAAATGGGATCACTATGATGACTTTCTTTCATGATTTCTCCAAGCAGATGAAGGTAAGACACCAATTTTTTGTATTTTTATCCTTGTCGTTGTGTTAATGGTTGTTGCGTCTCAATTGTCACAAGTAGGCAAATGATCTCTAGATACTAGTAATTAATTACACATGGTTTTGCCTAATTTTGGAGTATCTTAACCTACTGTATATGAAAATGTTTATTATTGCTTAGTTCTAACCGTTAAATTCCACTTATTGGGAAAGAATTAAATTGTTTAGAGTATAGTTATTGACAATGAAATGAAATTCTACTCTTGTCGTACGTATGTAGCCTATGTAACGCTAATCATGAGGGGCCATTTGAAAAATGACCTTGACATTCTTGAAATACATGAAATCACGACACAAATATTATATACACGTATACATGTATGATCTTGGAAACTGTTTCTAAAAACATGTTCCGCGTACCCCGAGACAATTTCAAGGGTAGCCCTTAATTTTCTGAACAGTGTAAAGTCGATTGTTCAAGAACTTATTTGTGATGAAATCGCTATGGTTATTCTGTGGTAGTAAGGGGAATTCAGGGGAGATCTGTCATAAGTCTGGGGATGATCTGAATGCACATCCGAATTTTAATGAATGACGTCATTTTTACTATGATTATTAATGAATCACGTCATTCATTATACTGCAAATGCCCCATTTTTCGAAAATTTAATCGGACATACCATATTCCAATATACAGCGTATATTATAATAGCTTTATATTTTCGTGTACATGTCCATTTGACAATTGATATCAATACATGTAAATATAACCCATAGAAATAAAGGTATTTTTTAAGTATTGTGTAAATTATAAGTTTTAGGAATGCAAAGGGGTTTGCCTCATATCGTTTGAGAATCACTATACAAAATAACAATGAAGTACATGTCATACTGTATAAAATGGCCTTTGTGCTCCAGCTTTGGTTATCACTTGAGGCCTAATTATCATTAACTAGGGTACACCAAGTAGTATTCTATACGGCCGTAACATTGGGAATTTTTTATCAAAGCCCCTACTTTTTACTTTCAAACCTTAACCCAGTCCAAGCTACACTGGCAGTGATATACTAGTACATGTAGAAAACGCATGCTGAATGCGATACTATGTACATGTAAATGTACTGTACATACTATAGACATTAGAGAAATTAGTCGCATTGTTTTGGTCAAGGATCAAGGTCAAATGATCAAGGAACGCAAAGCACATACTGTATGGTATAATTAATGCATATTGCAGCTTCTCGAAACTATAGGCAAAGTTTCGTGGAATTTCTTAATTCCACCGTAGTTACCGTAGTTCATTTTTTATTTATTGATTTTATTGCTCACTAGTCGATCGGGGCATAAAAATAATAAAAAAATTTCTCTCGTCATATTATTCTGGGAGATTTAAAATGATCTGATCGCAGTATTCATTAGAAAACACAAAGAGAAATCTTTGTGGTTCATACATAACACGTACCAAAATACCCCTCTACTGTGTAAAATTAACTGTATTCCAGTTTGTACGTGGCGCTTCGGGTTACAGTTGGTCATGATGGGCTGAGTGAACATCGCTAATCGTTATCGCTGCCTGTTGTCAAGGGATACTCATCAAATTCCGATCGTACTCGGTCAGTAAGATGCTTAGCCAATCGCTGTTTGGCAGTCCAAGTTACGTGTGCAGAATCGACATGCTAATTGGTGAAAAAAAACTCATTGGAGGTTATATCATAGTGGTTCTCTATTCTATTCTATTCTATTCATTACCCTGCAGTCAGTACATAGTACCATGTGGCAGGGGGGATCATCATACA
>JAQGBX010001047.1:0-27952 GCA_034698745.1 Megaphyllum sjaelandicum
ACGAGACTTCTTGTACTGATTGATTAGGATAACCACAATATTCGTATATCAATTCTGTCACACATCGCATATTATCTTGCACGAATTGAAAATGCAAAAGTTACTTTAATTATTTTCACTGTAATATGCAAATAATGCACAATAAACTTCTACTGTATATAGTAGATCAACATCAAAAACAAAGTTTCCTTTTTAAGAGATCTATGAGATAATGTATCGTAGTTTGGTTATTAAACTAAGACTTAACTGTTTGTACAATACTGATCCGTTTAGACAACCTTTCGTGGTTTCCCAAGGTCCCACAGACATTACTTGGAACGGAACCTATACAAATTTATTGCTCCAATTTAAAATAAACTAAATCAATAAAACTGAAAGATAACCACTAGAAGGGCTGATCCCATTACTCCGGTGATTAGTTCGTTACATGTGATTTTATGATGCTTATACACTGTACATTGAATCACATGTAAAGAACTAAACATTTCTTGTCGCACCGTTAATACATGGGCAAAGTAACGCAACATGCAATGTTGTAAAACATATAGTTATGGGAATAACTTCAGCGCGGTTTACATTAATTGTTTACCGTTATTTCTAAACATTAAGCATTTAAAGAAAAATATTACATTACTAATATATCATGTCGCATTCGTTTACCATAGACGAAATTATATTGACACGCAAACAAAGTACAACTGCAACGATAAATAAGCTGTATTTCTGCAAAACGCAAACAGCATTTGACTTGCAATGTACTTATAACGAATAAAAATGAAGCTAAAACATAATAATCTTAAGTGGCTTGGGAACTTTTCAAGACTGGAGTAAAATACAGCGAATTTAAATCGCGATTCAGATAAGGCACAGTTCTGGCTTAGTTTGCGCTATATTTTCAATAAATCGAGGAGATTTGAACATTAAAAAAATGAAGCAAGATCATGTTATCGTTTTCGAGGCGGATGTCTTAGTCAAAAACCGTAAATCATTTGAAGATAACTTCAGTTTGCACCAAGCAGGATTTCAGGGCTTGGTTAGACTATTCAAATACTACGGATTCAATTTAGAAATCAAGCCATCCGTGGTGGAGAAATCGACGAAGCCAGCCTGCAACTATTTCGTCATTTTTCTTAATTTATTTTTGGGTTTCTTGGCAGCTTTTGGTGCCACTTACTTGTTGTATCAACTCGGAATTCGCCAACACGGGAAGCTGGATTTGGATGGCGTATTTTTCGTTATGTCATTCGTATTCTCCAATTACGGGTGCTTTTATTTCTACCTTACAACGATTTTGAAATTCAAAAAAGTCCACAATTTCGTATGGAACGTGGCTGCCACCATCAATTGCATGACCTCCAAAGAACCTCCGAACCACAACACCGTGAGAAAAGTAAAAAAATGGATCGTGCTATTGCTGTGTTTTCTAGCATTGAACATATCCGTGAATATAGCGGGACTTCTGAACGGGATGCAGTCTCAAGAAGTAAGGAATCCTTCAGATGTGGTCAACACGACCCAGATCGAAGGCAAGATAGTCTTTAAGGGAATGGTTGTTTTCTACGCGTTGTGGGTGTTAATCAACGAATCCTTCATATCATTTTACGCGTATTTCATAGTTTTCTCATGCAAACTACTCATTTTGATCTTTGAACGTCATTTGAACGTTTGCACGAACGTTGAGTATGAAATTGGTCAATTCCGAAGACCGCAGATAACAGTAAAATCGCTGTCCATGGCTAAACGTCAATTTTTGCACAAAAAATTTTGCACATTGGTAAGGCAAGCGGACGACATTTTTGCATCGTACATGTTTGCGTGGCTTCTGATCGATATAATGAGCATAGTTTGTGCTTTCCGGGCTCAGCACATGTTTATCTACGATGGACTCTTTCCGACCTTGGTAAACAGCCTCGTCTTTTTCTGGAAATTTGCTCTGTTTTTGCTTAAGGCTGTTGCTTGCTCCGCAGTGAATGGCAAAGTGAGTATTTACTCAAGTAAAACGCAACACTTTTACACACACACGCGCTTTCGTGCTTGTTTTCAGTGTGCTTGGTGGCGCCACTGCATGCGTTGTGCTAGGTGAAACACTCCGTGTAAAACCTTAATTGCACATGCGCATCAGAATCTCACGTTAAGAGCAGGACACGTTTTTACGGTACAATGGCGGGTATATGTGCATGGCTACACTTTTGACCAATAGTGACCTGTGTGGCACTTTTTGTCTTAAAAATCTGCTTTCTGATTTCCAAAAACAATGTTACAAACATTCTTGAAAGCTTATAAGCGCTTCTTGTAAGCTCTGCAGCGTGGGTCAGCTAAGCTTTCTTTGTGTGCGTCCTCATTTAAAAAGCTTGCCACATTCTCATCCCACTTGGTGGCGCTAGTGTACGCCGAGTGGTAAGCGCCTATACTAAGCATTCGTTGTGCTGGCACCCTTACAAAGTTTTCCGGCATTCTTAGATATTTCGTGTTCTAAAACTTTATTGAATTTTAGAAGAATTGTGTTTATTTGGCCGCTTAATATTGTTTAAAGAGTTCTTTATGCCCCCCACAACTATCATTTACCTCACATTTCATTTATCATGACTTCCCGTGCAAGCTGAAAACGAAATTATTTAACAAAGGCATAATTTAGAATGGTTATGATAAATCCAAAATTTATATCTTGTTTTATATTTTAATTTGTGCAAATTCATCTTGGAGTCTATCCAATTTATTAGAGAGAAACCTTATTTAAGATGCATTTATTTAAGCTTAATACTGGACATTTCAGGTAACGTCCACCCTGCAGTGTGACGATGTACAGAAAATGGACGACTTATTTTACAGCTCAGGGGTAAAAAACGAGATCACGAAATCGATGTATAACAGAATCATAAAATGATGCAATCGGTAATAACTACAGTTATGAATTTTAGGAGCACATCAATTATCTGCTTTATCTCAACCAGCAAGCTACCAACAATGTAGCACTGACGTATGGAGGATTTTTCCCAGTTCGCTCTGCATTCATTTTCACTGTAATACAATCACACATTTTTGCGTAAAAAATTGAAACCAAATGAAAATCGATAATCTTACTAATGTTAGTTATTTTTTCAGGTTGCCGGTACAGCTGTCACGTATGCATTAATTCTGAATGATTTTCGAACTTAGGGAAGTTAAACAGAATTATCGATTGTTTGTTTTTTCGGAATATCTACATCACCGCGTATAAACATTGTATTGTATTTTTAGTGAGCTAAGTTTCCATTACAAAATTTTTAGAATAAATGCGAATCGTTAAACATTTCATCATTTTTTTAATATTACTGTAAATATCAACTAAAAATATGCCAAATTACTTATGTAAAATCCTACCCCGTCATACACGAGGCAAATTGTTGCCGAATTTCAAACAAGTTTAGGCGTGTCCGAAAAGACAAGGGCATATTTCTGATCCATTTACAAACCATGGCTTTTACAAAAAAATGTCAAACTGTAAGTAATTAGACATTATTTATGCTTTTTAAAATTGACAAATGAAAACATTTGATTTCTCGTAATTCACATTCTAAAAAACAGAACTTTTTCAACATGCCTTTAATTGTTAGAAATATGGCAAAAAACTGCATTTTCAGTAATATCCCTTTAAAAACCATCTTTGCTAACAAAGTATTTCTACATTCTTGGTATTTCTTTCCCCGGTTAAGTTTTTTAACTACACGTATATGTTTACAACTTTTGCTAAATTATCAGAACAATTTCTGCAAGATGTTAACCTGTCAGTACCAAATCGGTGAACATTTTCAGGTAACCATTGCCTTGCTAATGTTTTGACGTTATATCGTGTATTTGTTTCCCTAATTTGTATTTGTTACGTTACGTGTACCTTACACCAAACAGGCATCAATAAAGACGATTGATACACTGTACATACAACACGCAAACAGCAATTCATTGGCAAAGTGTCGACCAAGGAAAACAAAGCTAAAACTTAATAATGTGAAGTGTAATCGTAACTTTACGACAAGAGAAAAGTATTAGGAATAAACTCATCGATTCAGACGCGGTGCAGTTCATAGCTGCTAATATTTTCAACATAGCAAGGAGACTTAAAAAAAATTAAAAATGAAGAAACATTGTTTTATCGTTTTTGAGGAGGATGGCTTCGTGGAAAACCTAAAATCATCTGAAGACAACTTTCGCTTGCATCAAGCAGGTTTTCAATGTTTGGTTATGATATTTAAATACTTCGGGTTTAACCTAGAAATCAAGCCATCCGTGGTGAAGAAATCCAAGAAACCAGCCTGCAACTATGTCGTCATTTTTCTGAATTTGTTCATCAGTATCTTAGTTGCAATTGCGGCCACTTGCTTGTGGTATCAAGTCGGGATTCAGCACCACGGTAGACTCGATTTGGACGGCGTATTTTTCGTTATGTCATTCGCATTTGACATTTACGGGAGCTTTTACGTGTACCTTACAACACTTCTGAACTTCGAAAAGGTCCACAATTTTGTGTGGAACGTGGCAGCCACCGTCGATTACATGGCATCCAAAGAGCCTCCACACCACAACACCGTAAGAAAAGTCAAAAAATGGCTCACGATATTGCTGTGTTTTTTAGCATTGAACACATCCATGTATCTAGTGGCAACTCTGGCAGGGATGCAGCTTCAAGAAGTTAGAAATCCAACAATGTGCATGGTCAACACGACCCAGATCGAAGGCAATAGTATCTTTAAGGGGATGCTTGTTTTATACTCGTTGCGGGTGTTGATTAACGAATCCTTTCGGCTATTTTACGCGTATTTCATCGTTTTCTCATGCAAATTACTTATTTTAATCTTTGAGCGTCATTTGAACGCTGGCACGAACGCTGAATATGAAATTGGACAACTTCGAAGACCGCAGACAACAGGAAAATCCCTGTCCATGGCTGATCGTCAATTTTTGCACGCAAAATGTTGCACATTGGTAAGGCAAGCGGACGACATTTTTGCATCGTGCATGTTTACTTTTCTTCTGGTCGAAATCGTGAGCATTGTCAGCGCATTCCGGGCTCAACGCATGCTTATCCACGATGGACTCTTGCTGAATTTGGTCAACAGCGTCTACTTTGGCTGGAAAATCGCTTTGTTTTTGCTGAAAGCCATTGCTTGCTCCGCAGTAAACGGAAAGGTGGGCATTAACTCCATAAAAATGATAAACATTCAAAATAAAAATTTTGTTACTTACTGCATGTAACGTGTTCTCTAAGTTTTGGAACAAAAAATAATATATCCATGAGCATTGACAATGCATGAATAAAAATACGTTGAATGATTATGACGAATCCTGCACAAAATGCGTTTTGTTTGAAAGACAGCTTTGGCGATAATTAGCTTAACAATTGTCATTTCAGGTAAAGTCCACTTTGCAGCGTGATCAACCACAGAAAAGGAATGATTTATATTACAGCTCAGGGGTAAAGGAAGAAAACATATCATTAAATCAGTTTATGCAACAAAAATCACATTAGATGATGCAATTATTAATTACGATGGTGATATATTTCAGGAACACATCAATTATCTACTCTACCTCAACGAGCAAACCACCAACAATGCAGCACTGACGTACGGAGGCTTTTTCCCAATTCGCTCTGCATTTATTTTCACTGTAATACAATCGTCCATTTTTTGAATAAAATTCGGGGGCGTAAGGGCGTCGATAATCTTAATTCTGCTTAATATGTTCCAGATTGCCGGTACTGCTGTCACGTATGCGTTAATTCTGAATGAGTTGCGAATTGATGGCAGCTAAGAATTATCGAGTGGTTGTTTTTTCGCAATGCCTACATCACCAAGTATAAATATCGTATTTTATTTTAAGTGAACTCTGTATCCATCACTAAATTTGTAGAATAAATGCGATTCGTTAAACATTTCATCATTTTTGCAATATTTCTGTAAATATCAATTGAAAATATGCCAAATGATTTATGCAAAATCCTATGCTATTAAGGCCGTCATAAAAGAGGCAAATTGTTGCCGAAATTCAGGCAAGTTTAGGCGTGTCCGAAAAGTCAAACGCATATTATTTATGTTTATAAAATTGACAAATTAAAACATTTGATTTCTCGTAATTCACATTCTAAAAAACAGAACTTTTTCAACAGGCCTTTAATTGTCAGAAATATGGCAAAAAATTGTTTGTGTGTGACGGCCATTATAGTAAATTATTAAAAACTCAGCATTAATGAACTACAATTATCCATGCATTCTTAGTAATATCCCTTTAAAAAAACATCTTTTCTGACATAAAAGTATTCATACATTCTTAGTATTTCTTTCCCCAGTCAAGTTTTTTTAACTACATGTAGATTTTACAACTTTTGCTAAATTATGCGAACAATTTCTGTAAGATGCCAAACTGTCAGTACCAAATCGGTAAACATTTTAAGGATATATTGGCATTGCTAATGTTTTAACGTTTTGACGTGTATTTGTTTCCCTAATACAAAATAATATTGCCAAACAAACAGGCATCAATGAAGATAATTGATACACTGTACATACAAAACGCAAACAGCAATTCATTGGCAAAGTGTCGACAAAGGAAAACAAAGCTAAACTTAATTATATGAAGTGCAAACGTAACTTTACGACAAGAGAAAAAATCGATTCAGATGCTTTGCAGTTCATAGCTGTTACTATTTTCAACAGAGCAAGAAGATTAAAAAAAATGAAGAGACATCATTTGATCGTTTTTAAGGAGGACGACTTCGTGAAGAACCTTAATTCATTTGAAGACAAATTCCGCTTGCACCAAGCAGGATTTCAATGTTTGGTTATGATATTTAAATACTTCGGGTTTAACCTAGAAATCAAGCCATCCGTTGTGAAGAAATCCAAAAAAACAGCCTGCAACTATGTCGTCATTTTTCTGAATTTGTTCATCAGTATCTTAGTTGCCATTGGGGCCACAGGCTTGTGGTATCAAGTCGGGATTCAGCAACACGGTAAACTCGATTTGGACGGCGTATTTTTCGTTATGTCATTCGCATTTGACATTTACGGGAGCTTTTACGTGTACCTTACAACACTTCTGAACTTCGAAAAGGTCCACAATTTTGTGTGGAACGTGGCAGCCACCGTCGATTACATGGCATCCAAAGAGCCTCCACACCACAACACCGTAAGAAAAGTCAAAAAATGGCTCACGATATTGCTGTGTTTTTTAGCATTGAACACATCCATGTATCTAGTGGCAACTCTGGCAGGGATGCAGCTTCAAGAAGTTAGAAATCCAACAATGTGCATGGTCAACACGACCCAGATCGAAGGCAATAGTATCTTTAAGGGGATGCTTGTTTTATACTCGTTGCGGGTGTTGATTAACGAATCCTTTCGGCTATTTTACGCGTATTTCATCGTTTTCTCATGCAAATTACTTATTTTAATCTTTGAGCGTCATTTGAACGCTGGCACGAACGCTGAATATGAAATTGGACAACTTCGAAGACCGCAGACAACAGGAAAATCCCTGTCCATGGCTGATCGTCAATTTTTGCACGCAAAATGTTGCACATTGGTAAGGCAAGCAAACGATATTTTTGCATCGTACATGTTTACTTTTCTTCTGGTCGAAATCGTGACCATAATAAGCGCATTCCGGGCTCAACGCGTGTGGATCCACGATGGACTCTTGCCGAATTTGGTCAACAGCCTCTATTTTGGCTGGAAAATCGCTTTGTTTTTGCTTAAGGCAATTGCTTGCTCCGCAGTAAACGGAAAGGTGGGCATTAACTCCATAAAAATGAAAAACATTGAAAATGAAAAATTTGTAACTTACTGCATGTAGAACACAAAAATTGTCCTTAAAGTTTTGGAGCAAAAAATAAAAATAATTTATCCATGAGCATTGACAATGCATGAATAAAAATACATTGAATGGTTATGATGAATCCGGCACAAAATGCATTTTGTTTGAATGACAGCTTCGGCGATAAGCTGAATAATTGTCATTTCAGGTAACGTCCACTTTGCAGCGGGACCAAGTACAGAAAAGGGATGATTTATTTTACAGCTCAGGGGTAAAAGAAGAAAACATCATTGAATCAATTTATGCAACAAAATCCCATTAGATAATGCAACTTTTAACATATTTAGGAACACATCAATTATCTACTCTACCTCAACGAACAAGCCACCAACAATGTAGCACTGACGTACGGAGGCTTGTTCCCAATTCGCTCTGCCTTTATTTTCACTGTAATACAATCGTCCATTTTTTGAATAAAATGTAGGGGACTAGGCAGGCCGATAATTTTATTTTTGATTAATATGTTTCAGATTGCCGGAACTGCTGTTACGTATGCATTAATTCTGAATGAGTTGCGAACTGAGGGAAATTAAACAGAACTTCCAACAGAAATGCTCGTAGCAATACAGGAAACATGCTTGTTAATTTTATTTTTGTCATCACTTATCTATTAATTAACTAAACAGATGCAATAAATATTATTTAGTTAACAGTTAAATTGTAATTAACATAAATAGAGAAATGTCAATACGTGTTTACTGAAAAAAAGTCAATGATTCTGAAAGAATTCTTTATAATCGATTAGAACTCAGCAATTCTATTTCTATCTCAACTTAAAAGTCAACAGATATTAATCTAGCAAAGATTAACACTGCAATTTTAATATACATGCATTTTATGAATTATACTCTTCGTTTTAGTGTACTAGTAATTAGTAAATTAAACAGAAGCACCTCTAAATTTCCCTTCACTAGATGTAAATATTAGTGAGCTTCTAGAGAATATTGATTTGCAAATACTATTTCAAAAATTAACACCTGTAATTTGTAGCATTAAATGTTCTTAATATCGTGGCATCTAAATTGCTTTCATTTAGAAATGTACTGCATTTTTTTTAGGTTGCTACTGCTCTTTAATACGAAATGTATTTGCCAGATATTTAAAAATAAAAATTTAATGGAAGCAATTTGTTATAATACTACGTAGCATAATTTTTATAATTGTATACATGTTTAGCAACACCTTATGATAACTGAAATACAGTCATATTAATTATCTCCATAAATCTGGTATAGTAACAAACAACAATGAAAGTTCGCATATAACTTTCATTATTACAGCTATTTACCAAGTGTTATTAATTTATTTCAAGTGCAAGTTGAAAAAATGAATAGGGTTTTGAAAATCATTATACGAAAACGAAGCTACAACTAATATACTGTAAGTAATTAGCTCTTTGTTCAAATTCCCTACACGTCAGGGCCACATTTCGTACATCAATGAGTTGCATTCGTAATTAATATATTGTTCACACAAAAAGGAATAAACAGCTAATTAGCACAGAATAGTAAACTAAGTTATGAACACACAACTTATAAATGAAGAAAAATATATTATGAAACAACTGCATCCCATGCAATTTCAAGAACCAACAACTGCTAAAACTTTATTCCTATAATTGGTCTAGACGATTTAATGTTATGACAATCGATTTAGGCGCGTATGAGCGCTCGATCTATAACATGAATAATTGTATAAATAAGCAGTTTATAAAAGAGGCAATTAATTGCTACATGCACTTAATTGAATTTCGAATAGAAATTAACCTATTTTCGGAGGCTAGCGTGAGAAAAAAGCATCGGTTTTTTTTGAAGACCTAGAAAAATAACGACATACACCGTAGTTTTTTTGTACCAGAAATTTAACCAAAATGAGAAATCAGATAACAAATCCGAATTACGAGCCAGCATCAAGGAAGACAGAATTGACCGAAACGCCGATTTGCTTGGAAGAAAAATTCCATTTGTACCAAGCGGGATTTCAGAATCTTAACAGAGTTTTCAAGTATTACGGGATAAACCTCGCAGTCGAACCGGAAACTGCGGAAAAATCGACCAAATCAGCGATGAATTTTGTTCTCATTGGCTTCAGTTTATTCATCAGCATTTTATCTTGCGCTGGACCAATATACGGGTGGATAGAAGTAGCAAAATCTCTAACCGGAAAAATCAAGATCGAAAAAATGTTCATCATGTTTACGAGCGGATTTAAGAATTTCGGGAGCCTGGGCTTGTATTTAGGAATCCTTTGGAATTACAACAAAATCCACAGATTCGTGTGGAACCTGGCTGCGACCGTTTATAACGTGGCAGCGAGGGAAGACCCTCAACATGGCGTCATAAAGAAAGTTAAGAAATGGTCAACTATTTTAATCATTTTTACAGTAGTCCATGTATTTTCCAATTGCGTTTTTATGATGAAGAGTCTCGAGTTTTGGAACGATGGCAATTCGACGATGAGGACGTTTGATCAAAGTCAGAAGGATCAATTAATTGCTCTTAGAAGCGTGCAATGTTTCTACTTTTTGTGGCAAATATTGAACGAATCTTTCGTGCATTTTTACGCTCAATTTCTACTTTTTTCTTGCAAAATACTCGCAATGCTTTTCGAAAGTCAATTAGACCATAAAACCGTGGTGCAGTACAAAGCTGGAGGACGTCGAAATGTCCAGAAAACCAACGGGCCTCGCCTTTCATTGGCTGAACGTCAGTTTTTGCATCAAAAATTCTGCGTCTTGGTCCAACAGGCGGACGACATATTTGCCCCATTTCTGTTTGGCTGGCTTTTACACGAAATCACAACATTAGTCTGTGCATTTAGAATTGTCGAACACGTGTTCAATCAGGAAATGATAATTCTGGTTTTATTTATTATTCACTATTTTTGGATTGTCGCACTTTTTATTCTGAAAGCCACCGCCTGCACGACAGTGAATAATAAGGTATTTTAATTGGCGAAATTTTTACATGATTGGCGATTTTTACATGATTTAATAAATATTTTAACTTTTTTTTTAGATAAAATCAACTTTACAGCCTCCCCCTGCTCAAACAGTCAATGAATTATACTACAGCTCTGGGGTTAGAATCACGTTTTTTTGTGTGTAAAGTACACATACATTGTACATTACTAATTATTTGGAGAATTTTTTATACGTTTAGTCCTTGCCGAATCGAATCAATCAAGGGGAAAATGCTTTTTTATTTTTTAAAATATAATACAATCTTACAAAACGTTTAAGATCAAAAAAAGCGATCAGCAATTTTCAACTATGTTATTATACAAGTATAAAGAATGCCCATTTTTAGGAGAAAAGAAAAACGATTTACTTCTTCCAAACAAAGTGACACATTACAAATATTGTTACAAATTTATTACAGTTTTTTACATTTTATTAACTGGTTCTTGGATTTTATTGAATTTTAGGAACACGTTAACTATGTGCTGTATCTCAAAGAACAAGACACGATATTGACTTATGGAGGATTCATCACACCTCGTTCCACTTTTATCTTTACGGTATATACTTTTGCTAAAAATGTTGCCATTGTTACCTTTATCATGTTATCCCTTTAAAGAAAATTCTGATAACATTTTATTTAGGTTGCTGGTACTGCTCTTTCATACGGATTAATTCTGAAGGATATCAGAAACTAAAATATGAAGAAAGAATGTTATAATTTGTGATGAGTATTTTACTGTAATATATGTAATTTATATGTACTTGGTGTACTTAAAGACAATTAGACAATTTGCATTCTAAATGAAATTTTACGACATTGCAGGACATATGTTTCCACTGAAAAATGTTCCTGTTGCTATACACAAGTGGGGTACTAAATTTCCGAATTCGCCATTTTGAAAAGACCTTCTAGAATGTTTGTGCAGGAGGGTATACATGTATACCCTTCCTGATTCTTTATCGTCTAGGTAGCAGAAATAAATTACTACGATTAGGAGCTTTTTCTATTTTAAAAATAATCAAAAATTAATTTCCAAGCGAAATAAAATATTTCCCAACATCTGTGAAAATATCAAGCAAAAGTATTTCTTGTAATCAATTTCGGGATTCAAATTGCTTGGTGTACGTTTGACGGCCTTAAGAATAGTTATTTTCCTTATAGAAAACAGTGTTGTAATATACATGTATACTGTAAATGTAAATAGCTTTTAGAGCTTATTTGCACATGCGAAAAATCTATGCACACTGTGCATGTAAGTGTACATGTATAGCCTAACATTATGCCATTAGTTTTTGTTCAGATGAATAATATTCCAATTCACAACTTCAGATGAATTCACTAGCCTTAAAGTTTGTTATTCTGTAAATTTTAGTATAAAATCCAGACTAAGGTCACGTTTTCCTTAAAGTTTATCTTCATGTAAAACAAATTGTATATCCTCATCAGGTGCATCTGAATTAAACTTAAAATGGCGTAGATGGAAAACGTAAATAATTATAATAATTGTTATAATTGTATGTAGGAATACTTTATGATAACTGAACTACATTGTACAGTCATATTAATTATCTCTATAAACCTGGTGTAGCTTAACAAACAACATTGCGAGTTTGCATAAAACTTTCATTTTTACGGCTATTTACCAAGTGTTATTACTTTATTTCAAGTGCAAGTTGAACAAATGAATAGGGGTTTGAAAAACATTATACGAAAACGAAGCTACAACTAATATACTGTAAGTAATTAGCTCTTTGTTCAAATTCCCTATACGTCAGGGCCACATTTTGTACATCAATGGGTTGCATTCGTAATTAGTATATTGTTCACACAAAAAGAAATAAACAGCTAATTAGCACAGAATAGTAAACTGAGTTATGAACACACAGCGTAAATGAAGAGAAATATATTATGAAACAACCGTATCCTATGCAATTTGCAACAACTTGATTAATTGGTCAAGACGATTTAATGTAATGACAATCGATTTAGGCGCGTATGAGCGCTCCATCTATAACAAGAATAATTTTATAAATAAGCAGTTTATAAAAGAGGCAATTAATTGCTACTTAATTGAATTTTGAATTGAAATTAACCAATTTTCGGAGGCCAGCGTGAGAAAAAAGCATCGTTTTTTTTGAAGACCTAGAAAAATAACGACATATACACCGTAGTTTTTTTGTACCAGAAATTTAACCAAAATGAGAAATCAGATAACAAATCCGAATTACGAGCAAGCATCAAGGAAGACAGAATTGCCCGAAACGCCGATTTGCTTGGAAGAAAAATTCCATTTGTACCAAGCGGGATTTCAGAATCTTAACAGAGTTTTCAAGTATTACGGGATAAACCTCGCAGTCGAACCGGAAACTGCGGAAAAATCGACCAAATCAGCGATGAATTTTGTTCTCATTGGCTTCAGTTTATTCATCAGCATTTTATCTTGCGCTGGACCAATATACGGGTGGATAGAAGTAGCAAAATCTCTAACCGGAAAAATCAAGATCGAAAAAATGTTCATCATGTTTACGAGCGGATTTAAGAATTTCGGGAGCCTGGGCTTGTATTTAGGAATCCTTTGGAATTACAACAAAATCCACAGATTCGTGTGGAACCTGGCTGCGACCGTTTATAACGTGGCAGCGAGGGAAGACCCTCAACATGGCGTCATAAAGAAAGTTAAGAAATGGTCAACTATTTTAATCATTTTTACAGTAGTCCATGTATTTTCCAATTGCGTTTTTATGATGAAGAGTCTCGAGTTTTGGAACGATGGCAATTCGACGATGAGGACGTTTGATCAAAGTCAGAAGGATCAATTAATTGCTCTTAGAAGCGTGCAATGTTTCTACTTTTTGTGGCAAATATTGAACGAATCTTTCGTGCATTTTTACGCTCAATTTCTACTTTTTTCTTGCAAAATACTCGCAATGCTTTTCGAAAGTCAATTAGACCATAAAACCGTGGTGCAGTACAAAGCTGGAGGACGTCGAAATGTCCAGAAAACCAACGGGCCTCGCCTTTCATTGGCTGAACGTCAGTTTTTGCATCAAAAATTCTGCGTCTTGGTCCAACAGGCGGACGACATATTCGCTCCATTTCTGTTTGGCTCGCTTTTATATGAAATCACAACATTAGTCTGTCAATTTAGAATTCACGAAACCGTGTTCAATGAGGAAAGGATAATGCTGGTTTTAGTTATAATTCACAATTTATGGAATGTCGCACTTTTTATGCTGAAAGCTGCCGCCTGCACGACAGTGAGTAATAAGGTACGTATTTAAATTGGCGAAAGAAACCTTGACGAGATTCGATAGATTTTTACAAGATTAAATAAATATTTCAACTTTTTTTAAGATTAAATCAACTTTACAGCCCGCCCCTGCTCAAACAGTCAATGAATTATACTACAGCTCTGGGGTTAGAATCACGTTTTTTTGAGTAATGGCGAATTCAGATCGTCAATTTGGAGTAGTGTATTTCGAGTGTGGCGATTAATCGAGCAGGCGAGTGCAAATCGTCTGCCCAAGCAGCCGCCCAGTCACCGCTAATTTCAAATTTTAAAGAACAGCAGACGAAATGTCTTATTTGAAAAACAGCAGACGAAATTATTCCGCCATTTTTAATGCACCGCTACACTGGCTCTCTCGACAGTGTAGCAGTCTACTCCCAGAGTACACCCAGTGCAGTGATTCGTATAAGGGGAGAAAAGTGCACACTGAGCACGCACTAGTCTGACTAGCATAGAACGAGTGCATGCACTGGTGTACACCAGATTGACGATCTGAATACCCATTACTGCACCTGCTGCCTGCAATAGTGCCAATTTAACAGAATTATGCCTCATTATAACGAATTACAGTTTTACATTGTATTAACTGGTTCCTGTTTTTTATTGAATTTTAGGAACATGTCAACTATGCGCTGTATCTCAAAGAACAAGACACGACATTGACTTATGGAGGTTTCATCACACCTCTATCCACTTTTATCTTTACGGTATACATATATTAGCAATTTTAGCAAAAGAATATATATACATATATATTCTTTTGCTAAAATGGTTGCCATTGTAACATTGACAATGTTATCACTTAAAAAAAATTCTGATAACATTTTATTTAGGTTGCTGGTACTGCTCTTTCATACGGATTATACCTGAAGAACATTAGAAATTAAAATATAAAGGAAGAATGTTGTTATAATCTGTGATTAGTATTTTACTGTACAGTGTAATAGATGTAGTTTACCTAGTGTGCTTAAAGGCCATGGCACAATTAAACAATTTTCATTCTAAATGAAATTTGATGACATTGCAGGAAATATGTTTCCGCTGAAAAAGTTCCTGTTACTTCAAAAGTGAAACACTAAATTTCCAAATCCACCATTTTGAAAAGACCTTCTAGAATGTTTGTGCATAAGAGTATACATCCTCTGACGTATAACCTTCCTGGTTCATTATCGACTAGGCAGCAGAAATAAATTGCTATGAATAGGATCCTTTTCCATTTTAAAAATAAGAAAAAATCAATTTTGAAGCGAAATAGAAATATTTCCCAACATCCGGGGAAATATCAATTTAAAGTATTTCTTGTTATAAATTTCGGGATTTAAATTGCTTGGTATAGGTATTTTCTTTATAAAGAACAGTGTTGTGATAGATAAATTTAAATAGATTTTAGAGCTTATTTGCACATGCGCAAATGTGTGTTTATATACAATTGTATAGCCTAAAATTATGCCATTAGTTTTTATTCAGATGAATAATATTCCAATTTACAACTTTAGATGAATTCAACACCCTTAAAAGTTTATTATACTGTAAATGTTAGTATAAAATTTAGACTAATGTCACATTTTCCTTAAAGTTTATCTTCATTTAAAACAAATTGTATATCCTCATCGGGTGCATCTGAATTAAACATGTACATGTACCTGTATACTATACCTTTCATTTAAAAAAATCTTTGAAAATTCTAAGTGTGTTTATCAAAACAGTACATTAAATAAAACTGACTTTACTGCAATTATACATGTATCACACTGCAGTGAAAAATCTAAGCATTTGTTATACATTATAGTACATATTTATATTCAGACGATTTTTGTGTTTTACATAATGTACTTTTACATTTACGTTTTCCATACGTCAAGCTCCTCTTTTAACTGGGGTAATCAAAACGTTGCTGCCACGCCAGCAGTTGGTACTAGTTTGCTGACCTATAACTGCATGTACATCTAGATCACAAATTCCAGTATTCTTAATTAGGGGAACTTAAATATGTAGATTAAAGCCAGCAGTTTTGCCTGCCTGTAAGTGGTGTGAACTATTTTGCTGACCTTTACATGCGTTGACATACTGATCGAAAGTACCGCCACCAGAGAAAAGAGCACAGCCAAAACCAGGTTGGGGCTGCAGTTCTACACGTGTTCTAGGCGGAGCCAAATCTGCTGGTAGGTAACTGGGGCAAACTGCTGCCCTGGCAGCATATTTTTAAATCCCCCTAGTATACCGCTGCTTTAGCACATTAAACAAACAATAGCAAATGTACATGTACGTATAAAGTACCATATAAATGAATTGCAACTAATTGCTTGTTTTCTACATTTATTTAATTTTATCATAATTTAATTGCAATTAAAACTAGTCAATAAAGTCTATTAAGATATACGCATTCAACAAGCATGCATTTACTGGACTCGAAATTAATAATTGGTGTATTAATTAAAGAAAAACCAATCAGCCCATGAAATGTGTTTCGATGGGTTCTAAAATTGGGCTTTTATCCAATTGTTCCAGGTAAGTGCTCCTAAAAATGCGTGTGTTCCGGTAGAAAAATGAAGACAAACTCTTTAACTTTTAACATTTATTATATATACTGTATAACGGCAAAATACATGCTATTTTTAAATATTTCACATTTAACTATACTATATTATCGATTTGTAATATTTATACTTAAACTAAAACTTTATGTTTTGACACGATGTATACATCTCTCATTATGATAATTGGTTGGTTTTCTATTCTGGAACATTTTCGTTTCTTATCATTTCTATTCTGGAACATTTTCGTCTCTTATCTTTTCTTTTCTGGAACATTTTCGTTTCTTATCTTTTCTATATTCTAGCAAAATTAGAATATTTATTAGTCCTAGTTCGTGACAGCTTTTCATCAATATTGTATTACTATCGGGATCAAACCTGACATTAAACTAACTTAACCTTTCAAGTTATGTTCATTTGTGTTCCAGACGCTTGATTTTGACTTACAGTGCATTAATTTCAGGGTCCGAAAATTGGATGCAACGTTTGACCACAAGCTACCAGAAATTCATTTAACATGAAAGAACATGGTAAACACCCTATTTTTAGGTCAGCATTTCGTTTGCAAGATGCTGGATTTCGGGTGCTGATTCAAATTTTTAAGTATTACGGGATGAACCTGGAGACCAAACCGGAAGTTGTCGAGAAAGCCACGAAACCGGCGTTAAATTACTTTATCGTCCGCATGCATTTGATGGTCAGCTTCATCGCCTGCTTGGGGTCAGCCACAGTGTGGCAGTTTTTGATTTTGCAAACTGGAAAGAATAAAATTGATATCGAAAGGTTCTTTTTCACGATCACATTCGGATTCACGAACATCGCTTGTTTCTGCTTTTACCTCGGCGCCATTTTCAACTTTAAAAAAATCCACAGATTCGTGTGGAACGTGGCTGCTACCATCGACTACGTGGCCTCCATGGAAGTCTCCCATCGTGGAACCATCCAGAAAGTGAAAACATGGTTGGCGATGACCATAATCGCCACGGCATTAAACACATTGTGGAGCAGTTCAGTTTTAGTCACGGGTTTTTACTACGTACAAACCCTAAATTCCTCGGCCAAAGCCTTCGACCTCAACCAGACGGGGGCGTTTCTTACTCTTCTTAGTCTTCAAGGTTTCTACGTGTTGTGGTCAGCGCTGAACGAATCTTTCTGTTTTTTCAACGCTTACTGTTTCGTATTTTTCTGTAAATTATTCGCCATGATCTTCGAAAGTCTTTTGGCCCATAAAACCATGGTGAAGTACAGGGCGAAGGGATTTGAAGTCATTCAGGATACCATGGGGCCCTCCATGACCATAGCTGAACGTCAATTTCTGCACCAAAAGCTCTGCGTTCTGATAAAACAAGCTGATGAAATCTTTTCCTCTTATCTGTTTTTCTGGCTTCTTATTGAAATCGTAACCATCGTTTGCGCATTCAGAGCGTATGAAATCTACATGGCCCAAGTAACTTATATTACTATACTAGCCGTGTTGTATCACTTATGGAAAATCACCGTTTTCATGTTAAAGGCCATCGCTTGCGCTTCAGTCAATCAGAAGGTACATCATCATATACATGTATTGTATACAGGGTGTTTTTGAACTCATGGTACAAACTAAGACTGGTGTTAGAGTGATCTAACGTAAACATTTTTTACCAGATAACCTAGGGTCCAAAGGTCACTACTAAAAAAGTTATGAATGTTTTAATTTTGGAAATTTTTAACATGGGAGTAAGAGGAAGTGCCCCCTGCGCATAGCTTTCCTTACAAACTTTGGTGCTATGCGGGACAGTCTTGCAACTCCGTTTACTCCGATGTTAAAACTTTCCAAAATTAAAACATTCATAACTTTTTAATAGTGACCTTTGGACCCTAGGTTCTTTGGTAAAAAATGTTTACCTTAGTTCAATCTAACACCAGTTGAGTTTGTACCATGAGTTCAAAAACACCTTGTATAAATGGATGTGCAGTATATTCAGGTATTGTCGAGATTGATGGTCCAAAACTGCCTTATTTGCTAGACAACCCAAGAAAACTTTTTTGCAAGCTAGCTTTCAACTTCGGCTTATATAGTATTAATCAGAAAATGCGAAACGTTTTAAAGCGCCGACACAATTCAATACCTGACCTCAGATACACAATGTGCTCAAACTTTGTTTCATGTACAAAACTATTAAAATATAGTAAAAAATTACCTTCAGTTCCGTCCGAATATACTGTATAAAAAAACTTCTAGTCTCAAGCCTCCTCGTTAAACTCCCAAATACGAAAAATATAACTAAATTTTGATGTTGTGGTTCATGTCCTGACCAGACTGCTTAAAATATGACTTAATTTGTATGATGTCCCACCCCCCTGCAAATGGTACTATGTACTGACTTGGACGTGGCTGTTAAGCTGACTAAGAATCATTTCAGAAATGTTTATAAGCACACTGACATTGCACTTAGTGTTTTTCGTTTCTTGGCCTCTTCTCGTTAATGGCATAATGTAAGGGAAAATGCACGCATGCCAATCTCTGCCAGCAATTTGTTGGTGAAACCATTCTTAGTACCCTCTTGCTTCAGTTGGGTAAAAAATTTCAAAGAGCCTGTATCATTCAGAAATACTATAAAAACAGCCCTCAATTACTCAAACGAAAGATCAAACGATGGACCAGGTTGATGGAGGAATTATTTTAGTGATCCTAATTAAGTAGCCACTCGGTGCATGCATGTACATGCAAAATGTACATGAAAGCACAAAATTAATGACATATACAGTATATACATGTATATATTTTAACATTGCAGATAACAACAACTTTACAGACTGTTCCTGCTCGGACGATCTACGAATTGTATCACAGCTCTGGAGTAAGAATGCAGTTATATGCTTAGGGGCTTATAAAATAAACGAGAAACATCAAATTTATTTTTAAAAAAAACATTGTTCACGTTTCAGCAACATGTTACTTCTACAAAATCTCAATTATATGCTTATAAAACCTCATACATTATCAAATAAGGTATACCAAATAGAACCTTTTGAGGTTATTTCTCTTGCTACACCAGGAGAACCTTTTAGGTACTTCGAAGAACCCCGCAAATGTTTTTTTAAAAGAACCTTCTAAAAGGTTTCAAATACTCAAATAATTTAACGTTCAATACACTCAACCCTTTTAGAGGTTCGTTTTAAATGGAAAAAGTTTTTTTAAAATTGTAAGGGTTTAATATAAGGATGATTTTGAAATTCAATTCTTTATGGAATATTTCAATTCACGAAATTCTGAAAAGTAACATCCATTCCGAAGTAGCTATGCAAGTGATTACTATGGTTTCTTTGTGAAAAAGTGATATTAGGCTAAATAGTTGACATAACCCAGAATCCAGTAATTTGAAGTAATGCGTTCACATTTTAAAAATAAATATCTAAATATTAGAAAAGTCTCAGTAATTAATTAAAATAAGAATATGCACGTAGTTGCACGTGTTTTCGTCCAGAAAATCTAGTGCTATTTATATGTACAACTGCTATTGCATAGAGTAAAAATTTAAATATTTGGCCTACTGACTTGATCTAACCTAAACTAACCTATCCTAACCTTAATAAAACCTAACATAAAACGTTCAAATTACTGTGCCAAACATTTCAGTTTTTACTGTAAACCATAGTTGTTGTAAATTTAAACAGAATTACAGAACTACACATTTTCAGAACGATAGCAGCTATTTAACAGAATAGCATTATTCAGAACAGAATAGCAATAATCCAAAATAAAATTCTCATAATATTGATTTTATTTTCGAAAACCGATTTCCTCAAGCCAACAGGTAAGCATAAAAAGTAATTGCGCGCGTTTCTGGTTTTGGAATGCAGCTTTCCAGTGGTAAGACATTCCTGAAGAGGTTCCTCCAAAAACCTGTAGAATATGTAACCTTCCTTTAAGGCCAGTAATGCTGATTTGGTCGCCATTTTTAGTTGTGGTGCTTCGAAGCAACTTTATGAAAAAGAAATGGGTGAAATTTTTCCAAAGAACTTGGAATGAACCTCAAATTTTTTAGTTATAAAAATATTACAAAGCATATTTAACAAGATGCTCTAACATTTTTCAATTTTAAATGAATTTCAGGCTCACATCAATTACATTTTATACCTCAAATGCCAAAGCGCGGCGTTGACTTATGGAGGATTCATTATACCAGGTTCCACTTTTCTATTTACGGTAATTTCCTATTATTATAATACAGTGGACTTAATATGATACTATCCTTGAAGAATGTATGATTTTGCTATATTTTATTCAGGTGGCTGGCACTGCCCTTTCTTACGGAATGTTTCTGAAGGACATGCGAGAGTAAAAAGCTGAATAGGAATATAATCGCAAATGTGAACCGTTTATGTAACCTAGCTGGATTTACTTGTATTGTAGAAAAATGTTTTCCTATAATTTCCTAGTTTAGAAACTTAATATTGATTACCATTTAAATTATCCCACTCTATAATTTAGAAAGAATGCAGTTTCACCTAATTTTAAGTAAACGAATTATTAAAGTAATTTGCGAAATCGCACGAAATATCAAGTTTTCCATATACCTTTTAATATACCGCTGCATTAGCACATTAAACAGACTATAACAAACGTACATGTACGTTTTAAGTACTACAGTAGAACCTTCGTAAGTTGACCACCCAAGGGCGGAAATAAAATAGTCTGATTATAGTCAACATAGGGAGGTGGTTAACATATGGAAAACGTATGCTTTTATTGGAGAATAGCATACAAAATCATACACAAGATAATAAAAAATAGTGAAATCAAAATGCGTAACGATTTTCACATGGTTTAATTATTTTTTCGGAAAAAGTGTCAATCTTGATCTGTTTCTTATTCATATTAGCCTGTGCATTTATCTACAGCAAATGACTAGCTGCATTATTAAGTGATTGATTTCCTCTTCTTTTGGGGTCTCTAAAAGGAGGGAGTTTTCCTCCTTTTCTGTTGCTGATCTGCATTATCCATTCCATATATCTTGCCAACACCAAAATGTTTTGCTACCTTTCTTTGGCTGCTGCTTTCCAGAAAATGTAACAGATTAACCTTTTCCGTTGAGGTTTTTCCTTTGGGCTATCATGTCACAATCAACTGAAAATTTTCAGTAATTGTAGGATGTACAAACAGTTCAAACCAAAACTTTGGTTTAAAAACTTTTTAGCACACAAAAAAGTACATGTTATGTTAAAGTCAGGTTATAGAGGGTAAATTAACATTGAGTGTCACAGTCAAAGTGGTCAACAGACCACCTACAGAGGTGGTCAACATATGGATGACGATCTGGACGATAATATGGTGACCAACAAATGTATGAAAATTTTGTCAACATAAGGAGGTGGTCAACATATGGATGTGGTCAACTTAGACGGTTCTACTGTAGGCCTATATAAATGATTCGCAACTTACTGCTTGTTTTCTAAAATTGTTTATAGTTTTCTTACAATTGCAATTAAAACTAATCAATAAAGTCTATATACGCATTCTGCAAGCATCCATTTACTTGACTCGAAATTAATCCTTGGTGTATTACTTAAAGAAAAACCAATTAGCCCATGAAATGGTGTGCTAAAATTAGACGTTGAGTTACTACGCCTCCGATGGCATAGTAATGCGTCATTCAAGAAAACAAAAAAAAGTTAACTATACTGTAAGGTTTGTATTCAATTTCAACCATTTTTTGAGGTTTATATACAGTAACTTACAAAATTCGTTCAGTTTACTTATTATCCACGTGAAATCCAGCATGGAAAATCGTGTAAGAAAAGCTTATTCTCGAAACACCATCACCGTTGAAACTAACAAGATCGATCCGATATCGCCCCACGAAATCTTCTCAATAAACCATTCTTGCCTGAGTGGCTTGGTCAAAATTTTCAAGTACTACGGGTTCAACCTGGAAACCCGTCCAGAAACGGTGGACAAATCCACGAAACCGGCATACAACTATTTGGTCGTCGGTTTCGATTTGTTTATCAGCTTCTTGGCATCTCTGGGCTCTGTATATGGTTGTTATCATCTGATTTTTCAGGAAAGAGGAAGACTCGATGTTGAAAATCTTTTCTTTTCTCTCACTTTCGGATTCACGCACATTGGCTGTTTCTACATCTACCTGAGCACCGTCTTGAATTTTAGAAAAGTCCATAGATTCCTTTGGAACCTGGCAGCGACCATCGAGTACCTGGCATCGAAAGGAAAAATCGCCCAGCAAACGCTGAAGAGTATCAAAATCTGGATCGTCTTGATCATAATCATTACAATTCTGAACTCGTTATGGAGTTCCTCCGGCATAATCTTTGCTCTTGAGCTAGCTCCATCCAGGAATACTTCGAATAAAATATTTGAACCAAAAGAAAGGAAGCAATACATCGTTCTTAAGAGCGTACAGATCTTTTACGTCTTGTGGGGGACAATAAACGAATCCTTCCAAATGTTCTACGTCTATTTCACCGTTTTTTCTTGCAAATTGCTCAGCTTGGTTTTCGAAAGCCAGTTGGTCGACAGTAGCGTTCCGGTATACGGGTCTCGATGCTTTCAAAAACCTCAGGAAAGCAAAGAGTCCATCACGATGGCTGAACGACAACTTTTGCACCAGAAGTACTGCCTGCTGGTGAAGCAAGCCGACGACTTATTTGCACCATACTTGATGACCTGGTTGATGGTCGAAATTATCAGCATAGTTTGCGTGTTCAGAGCCTACCAGGTATTTTCAACGGCGGACGTCTACATGATGCTCATTACCGTTCTGTATTATTTATGGAAAATAGGTCTATCCATGATCAAAGCGGTGTCCTGCTCACGATTGAACGAAAAGGTATCCGTTTTTTATAGAAAAGTCCTATCTCGAAAATATATTTCTAACAAGAAACGCTAATAAATTATTTTTTTTTTAGATAAAAATTGCTTTGAAGACTACTCCAGCTGTCAAAAGAGTGGAAGACCTCTTATTCAGTTCAGGGGTGAAAATCAGACTATATTTTATAGTGCACTAGCGGAAAAACCCGGCATATCCCTGCCTTTTTCCACGGATTTAACGTTATCTGCACGGTGCTGAGTCCTCAGGGGCGATTGGAAACGGCGACTTCGAAATGCATGCACGTCCCCCCTACGCGCTAGACGAAAGTGTCCTTTTCGAATGGCCCCCCAGACACACACACACCCAGCCACAAAAAAACAAGATGGACTCGATTTGAATTATATATATATATCACACAAAGTATGTACTAGCTCTTTAAAGGGCCATCCATAAATGACGTCCGGTAAAGGGAGGAAGGGGTAGAGGGGATAATGGACGTCCGGATGTCAACTTGTGCTTAATTTGTCATCAGTTTTAGATTATAAATTAATTGCATTGGTTTTATTTTCTTGCTAGTCAATTTATACGCAAATTTGCTGGTCCTGCATCAGCCATTAAATACATTACTGCCCCTGTACGGAGGAAGAGTTCATTTGGGCCTTCAAAATTGGGTGGTTTGGTATTTTGTTAGGGGAAATTTCCTGTTCCCTGTATTATTTGTAGTTCTGTGGTTCACTATTGGCAATATTTTCAATGTAAAAATTTATAAAGAACATGTTAAAAATTGCTTGGGTAATTAACAAGCTGTTTTCAAAATGGAACGGAATGTGAGGGGGGAGGGGCGGGGATGAAGGGGTGAGGAAGAAGTCTAAAAACCTAAAATAATAGCCTTAAAATAATTTTTAAGGCACATATCAACTACCTGCTGTACCTCAAAGAGCAGGCCATGAACGGTACGGCTTTGACTTATGGAGGTTTCCTTGAAGTTCGCTCTACTTTTATTTTTACTGTAATTTATATTTTATATTATTCTTTAAATTTGACATTTATTAAAAAACAGGACGAATAGATAAGAGTAATTTATTGCCTTTTAGGTTGCTGGGACGGCCTTATCGTATGGACTATTCCTAAGAGAGTTGCAATCAGAAGAACCCTCGAGTCTCATAGCACCGACATAATATTTCGCATTTGAAAATGGGAGACCACCACTGCAGTTTTTGCTTACATTCACTGAAGCATGAGCTCATCAATAACCTATATAATACTGCAAGACTGATATACTATGTAATAGATACACGCACCGAAATGATGGCAATTCAAACACTGCTTAAACATATTTAAGTATTGCATATTTGAAATTATTCATGTTAAAATAAACTGCACTCACTCGGAAATACATTTAGGGCAGAAGGTAATTCTCGTAAAAGAAACTTTTTTTTCTCTTTTCCTCAACTTGCAGATTGAAAATAAAAATGTGTCAATTACCCTTGCTGTACCTGAAAATGTATCTCAATAAATATTCACTTAAATACAGTACATGTATGTGCAATTAATTTAATCACTATTTACTTAAGCAAAAGGAAATAAATTCATGATAAGTCCGCCGGTGTCTCAAGTGATTTAAGAGCAATTACTGACAGCTTAAATATGCCATTGGACATCTCAAGAAGAAGTTGTTGATTTCTGGTGATTGATCTAAGTATTGATCGTTGCCAAAGTAAAATTACCCCAGCAACTGATGAATTACATTGGGTGAAGTTGTACGTATCATCTGATTAGGTGAACTTTCATCACTGGACCTTCACATGTTTTTACCCTTAACTGATATAGCCATAATGGATAGCTACATTTAAGCTCTGACTTGAAAAGTAATCTAAACTCCCTTAAAATGCCACATAAATAACGACCTTGACATATCACTGACATTGAATGGTGCAAGGTTAAATGTTGGCAGATCATATACCTGGTAATTGTATCATTACATGTATATAGCTTCACATTAAGCCAATTAACAGATGCAATTAGCGTCAGTGAAAAGAAAATAACTTAGGTTCAACCTTGCATAAATAAGCTCTAAATAGTCCCAACTAATTGTTTCATATACTTTTAAACTTTCCGATACACATCGTGCAAACCGAACCCAATATCAGAAGTTTCTATTTTTCGACCCAATTTTATTATTTCACAGTAGCTCTTGCCATGCCATTTACAAATCAAACAGAACTTAATCCCTTACGGGGTTTTAATTAATATTGCAGCTTAATATTGATCAAATGCAGCGCATGAAAGAAAACTTCACAAAAAGTTGAACAGAAACGCAATATAGTTTTAAGTCGTTCATGCGATAATTAAAAAGTCAACCCGCCCTTTATCGATAATTGTCCAATAATTGGACACACTTTCATTTATTTAACATTACATGAAATTAATGCTCCATATTCACGAGGGCAAGCGCAGCGCAGGGTGGCACATCTTAGCAAGTGTCGAAATAATTTTAAGAGATGCAAGATCAGGAAGCCAAAAGCAGTCCAAGCATACTTTACGCCTTTGAGGCACAAGATTTCGCCAAGGACCCGATTCCTTTCGAAGCCAAGTTCGACTTAAGTCAAGCTGGTTTTCGGGTTTTGGTCGCCGTTTTCAAATTTTACGGATTCGACCTGAATATCAAGCCATCGATGGTAGAAAAGTCCACGAAACCAGCCCTAAACCGTTTCATCATTTATTTCAATCTTTTGCTTAGTTGTCTTGCTTGTTCGGTGGCAGCTTTCCTCTGGTATCAATTCGTATCGCGCGAAACCTCAAAGCTCGATTTGGAAAACGTGTTTTTCATGATGTCTTTTGGAATCACGAACATCGGCTGCCTCTACATCTACCTGAACATCTTCTTGAATTTCAAAAAACTGCACACGTTCGTGTGGAACATGGCAGAAACCGTCGACTACATCACCGGCAAAGACAAGTCCTACGAAGACACCCCGAAGAGGGTGAAAAAGTGGTTGGCTCTGATGGCGGTTTTCACCCTGTTCACCACATGCTGGAGCACCTTGGTCACGATCACCAACATGGATCCTGAACAGACCAGAAATTCCTCCTCGAAATTATTCCAAGTGGACGAACCCGTGGTTGGCCTGCTATTCAGAGGGGTTCAGATGTTCTATTTCTTTTGGGGAATTTTCAGCGAATCTTTCCAAATTTTTTTCACCTTTTTCATCGTCTTTTCCTGCAAACTTCTGGTTTTGGTTTTCGAGCGCCAACTGCCCAAGCTGAACGACAACGGCTTTGAAATCGGACGATTCAGAAACGTCCAGAAAAAGGACGAATCCACCATTTCCATGGCCGAACGTCAGTTTTTGCATCAGAAATTTTGCATCTTGGTGAAGCAAGCGGACGAAATTTTCGCTTCATTCATGTTTATTTGGCTGTTGATCGAAATTATTAGCATCATTTGCGCGTTCAGAACGTATGAAAAGTTGGTTACGCTCTCGCTCATTTTCTCCCTTCTTAATGGTCTTTTCTATCTGTGGAAAATTGGACTTTTCATGGTGAAAGCAGTTTCTTGTTCAAAAGTTAATGATAAGGTATTACTGTTTTCATATTCTCATCAACCACGTTTGTCATTTACCAACCTTGAAAAAAAAAATTAAATATGACTCGCGAAAAAACGTACACATGCTTATACAGGGTGTACAGAAAGTCAGATGCCAAATTGACAGGGTTTGTAGACGGTGGTATGTGGAGTATAATTGCCCAGAGAACATGTGTTGGAAAATGTCTCCTTAACACAAAAACGGTGCTTGTCAATTATACCCCCTCCCCCCTCATGACTTGCATTGCACCGAAGAAATGCACAGAAGCCAAATGAAAATAGCAAGGGGCAGCCATGTAAATAAAGAGACATTTGTGTCCACATGTTCTTTGGCCATTTCTACTCCACATACCGGCTAACAACCCCTGTCCATTTGGTAGCTGATTTTCAGTACACCCTAGGTTGTACCGAAAGTCTGCCCCTAGATATCTCAGTTTGGCTTCCATGCATTATTTCGGTGCAATGCAATGCAAATCATAGGGGGAAGCAGTAGGGTTAATGTCATAACCAAAAAGCACCGTTTTTGTGTGTAATGCCGGTCATGATACACGGGAAAAGTCACATCTGGAAACTTACCAATTTTTAGGCGTGTCCGAAAAGTCAAGCGCATATTTCTGAGCATTTTTCTAACCCTGGCTTTTAAAAAGGGAAATTTCAAACTGAAATTAGTTAAATTGCGTTTATATTTTTATAATGGATAGAGACATTTGCCAACACATGTTCTTTGGTCATTTATACTCCACATACCACCGTCTACAAACCCTGTCAATTTGGCGGCTGACTTTCGGTACACCCTGTATAGTGATTAATTGCCACCTATGGTGTCATTTAGTAACGCATCCATACTTTTAGATAACATCAACTTTGAAGCGTACACCAGCCCCAAAGTCAATTGAAGAAATACATCGAAGCACTGGGGT
>JAQGBX010001048.1:0-27947 GCA_034698745.1 Megaphyllum sjaelandicum
AATGTAGGAGCTTTATCCTAAAAATGGGCTTGACCCCCCTACCATATGGCATTTAGTTGCTGACTGTAGGGTACTGAATTGAATTGAATTGAAGTTGTAGGTTAAAGTTATGTTAAACAATAGGGTACTCAGACAGAAGCTCCATTTAAAGAATTCCTTTACAATATGTAACTTCACGGCTGATAAAACCACCTTTGATAAAGCTTATGCCCGAATACCTCTATTACATATGCATAAAAGAAATATGACTTTCATATTTTCATAACTTTCGAAGGCACCACTCGAAGCCCTGAAGTCCACTATGTACAAATATAGAAAAACATTTCGCAAAAGCTACGCATAACAAGTTTTAAACATCGGAAATATTTAAAACCACAGGTGGCGCTAATTAAATCGTCTACACTAACGAACCTAGCGTCTTCCTCGCATAAACACTCCGCGGAATGTTTATTGATTGATGTTGGTGACAGATGCATCATGGGATTGAGACAATCAGTTCAGTGGGGAAATGACTATGAGGCAGTGTATAAATATTTTATTTGTTTCTTATCGAGTGAAAGCCACAAAACCTAGAACAACCTGTGACAAACTGATAAATTAATGTAAGCACCCTACGATGCTTTATACAAGAATGAGTGACGCCATTCGGGCCACGCCCCCTATTCTGGTCTGCTTCGAGCAACTGGGAGTACTCAGCCAGAGCTAAAGCCAGCAGATACGGCATGCAGATTGTGAAATTGGGTTAGGGGCGTGATTGACGAGTGGGTTTGGAAAAGTCATAACAGTTCATGGGCAAAACGAAACTTTCTTTTCTCATTGAATAAAGTTGTACAATGCATGAAATGGCGGTTTACTTTCCCATATTTCAGCTCTATAGCTTGTCATTATTTACTGGAAGTTGGACACGTTAATTTGTTATGCTTATAGCAAATAGCAGATACAGCTGTATGGTTGATTAATTTCGTTTAACTTTTGAATAGAGTACAAAAAAGATATGGAACGCCATTTCATACATTATTTAGAATTTCCTGTCACAGAAAATTGGTTCAGTTGCGAAAGCATTCGACAAGAATGCATACAGTATACTCATGATACCCCACATTTTATCCACATTACACTGTATACATGTATTCTTATTTCAGGTCTTCCATATAATTGGAAAAATAATATGGAAAAGCTGATGGTGTTTAATAAACGAAATGAAAATGTCCAATTATGCAGGGAAAAAATAACGGCTCATAAATACTGTAAGGATTACATGTATATATATTAATTGCCCGAGTGATGTCTGTAACGTAAATATTGCGGGAATGCAATTTAGAATGATTCTAAATGCCTGTCCATATGTCACGCATAACATTTAGTCAAGCCTTCATAAAAAAATCATCCGAATAGAAAATATAAATCGATATATGAAAACCGTTAACCTAAAATATCGATCTTCCGTCAATGACAAGTCTCGCAACATCTCAGGCCTACATGAAAACGTCCAATTTATCCGCGTCATCCTACCACCTGACCCACATTGATTGCCAAAATTACCAGCCATTAAATTGATGAAATTTCACCGAAATAAGGTTTATATTGGTGCAATATCAATATGTCGACGCACAATCATCTACAGAAAATTTGTTCCGTATATATAGCGAAAGCATTTGACTCCAAAGATGCGGACTTAATAGACATCCCAACTACCCAAAGTTGAAATTTAAAGTTTTCATCATATTCTAGACAGAGCAATAGTAACTTAATATTGAATTTAAATTACACGCAGTAGGGGTACTCAAACATGCGAACTGCGCTTTGGTAGTTTAGAAATCACGTGGGTAAAAGGAATACATTATACATTCGATGGTTTATAAACAGTGAGAAACCTTGCGTGAATTTTTTTAAACAAATTTCTGCGCGCATGATTTCACTTATGCTAGAGTGCAATATTCGCATCGCTTACAAGTCCAAGTTTAACCCTAGCTAGTAAATGAATAGTTATCTATAACTCTACATTCAAAGTAGGAACAATGTAATTATACGACAGGAAGTTGTTGGCGACAGCGAGTTGTCAGAATTCAAATCATTTCGGAAGATGATCGACCAGCAATTTAGGAAGAATCAAAAACTGTTTGCATTTAAAATTGCGCGAAACACGTATAACGTCTCGCAAAAGAATAAAAACTTTTGAAAACATCGAAGAAGCGAGGAAACTGAAGTTGGAGAAACCAAGAAAAAAACCGGAACGTATAGCCGGTCAAACTTCCCCTCAGGTGAACCTGGCGCCCCAATCAAGGTGAGCCGATGCAGGATGATGTCAGAGGCATTTGTTTTCGACCAAAGTTCACGCAACCCAGATTCTTATCGCGGTCCACCACGTACACGTCGATTCCACGGCTTAGGCCTAGCTAACTACGAAACCGAATCCAATGAAAGTTGTTTTACCTAGTTTCCAAAGCAGCGTGCTATGTGACGGTTTCAGTCAGAATGTCATTGATCGTTGGCAGATGACCAATTCGTGGACAGCTACTCGATGGCACATGGATTAGGAAGGAGGACAGACTTCACCGGCGAACTAAGCCTTCGTGGCTATTATTCACGTCGAAACGTTAAAACGACAAACACTAAGCAGAATCCATACAGAAATCGTATAATTCCTGAGGAATTCGAACGAACGAACTTATCCACCGAAAACTAGTCCACGCGCGGCTGAAGACGATCCACGACACACCGCCTCACGCCGAAGTCGAAGCGGCAATGGCTCGAGCTCCCCCTCTACCGGCACCACGCGTCATCGTGGGCAAAGTCCATTTTGGAATTGGAGGGGACGGAGCATGGAGGGGATTTTATGAAGGTTTCATCATCCCCCTCTGCCCTCTTCTACGTACATGTATGAGAAAAATAAAATTTCCACAGTCGAGTGGAAATTGCTATTGATTCACGTCACTCGCCTACCTGGTCTTGATGGACATTTTTCGCCATTTATCAAAATTTTGACTGACAAGAGTGAGGATTTCGCATTTTTTTTTTGCTTTGGATCGTTATCCCGGCCGGGGCTGTCCACGAAGTGAGTCATGCATGGCTGGAGGAATTCCGAAAAATCTACTAATTATGGTTAATGAGTAATGACGAAGGTGACGTCACGCGTTTTAAGCATAACGCGATCGAGATAGATTGGCGAAATACAGGCTACTGATTTATTCAATTCAACTCAGTATTCTACAGACAGGTAGGGAGGTCTCGCCCATTTCCATGAGGATCATCAGTTGCGATCGACTTTATGCATCATTGCTAAATTGAATTTGTAACAATTCTGAACTTTTTTTAGGAAGATTATTCCGTCGTCTAATCGCGTGAAAATAGAAAGACCAAAAGTAAGCATCCGTCGTAGGGTCGTACGTGCACGGTGAAGCTTATTCCAGTAGCTTGTCAACCGGTTTCGAAGCAGTGTCGCGTATAGTGGTATTGCAGACTCTTGGTTTTCAAGTGACTGGAACAAGCTTCATCGTACACGTAGGCCTACCTTTAGAACGGAGCTCGATGGAGGATTGAGAAGTGATCTAGAGTGATTATTATGAACGAAAATATAGTTTATGTTCTATTCATATCTACCAAATCCGTACCGTAATTTATGGCGCATTCGGATGGTCAATCTGGTGTAGTGTAATTTTCTTGCCAGTGCGAACTTATCACGTGATTTTTTTCTGCGCAGTGCAACGTGATGACGTTTCCAGTGCATTCTTCCAGGTGTTGCGATTGGAACACGCGAGTGCAAATCGTCTGAACAATCACCGCCAAATTCGAACGTTCAAAAACACCTTAAAATTCAAAAAGAATTACAGCAGACGAAATGTTCTATATTTGAAAAACAGCGGACGAAATCTATTCCGCCATTTTGAATGCACCGCTACACTGGCTCTTTAGACGGTGTATCAGTGTACACTGAGTGCACACTCAGTGCAGCGATTCGAATACGGGGATAAGAGTGCACCGACTGCCACTGAGTATGCAGTCTGAGTCGAATAGAAGGAGTGCAGAATCGATACACCTAGTGTACACTCGTGCACACCAGATTGACCATCCGAATGCGCTGCTACTTTCTGTAATCGTTAATCTGATGGAATTAAAACGATATGAATAATTTTGCATTATCTGGAAACTTTTTCGTTTACAAATGTTTCCCAACATTGGTTCGCCAACAAATTATCGCCTTAATCAGTGGCTTCAATTCAATTCATTCTCCAAAAATTGATCGCCATTTCAAAGTATAGCAAGCCGACAAAAAAAAAAAAACGTCAATTCTCAAAAAAGGACGTCATGTTTTGGTCATTTTTCCTCCGCGTCTAGGCGGGAATTTCTATTTCAACAAATGTTACACATTACTGAGAAAAACCCATGTAAATCAATTGTGTTTTTATGTTAGATCAGGCCAGCGGAGGTGTAGGGATCCCTCCGAAAAAAATCGGATTATCATGAGTAGCCCTACCTGATTTAGTACTTGGCTTAAATGAGTACTCGATTTTTTACTCGATTTATGCATTTTACATGTGCAATGTGCAGCGTTCATATGTAAATGGCAAAAACTACGCTCTTTTATTACCATTTATCATTATACTGTACGTTTCCCAGTTATGTTTAAGAATTTGAATTTTCCGTTTTAAGTAAATAAGATAGTATTTAAATTTTAAAAAATAATAAATATTAATCTTTTAATTATGCCTAGTGTCAGCAATATAATGGTTCATATTGAAATTCAAGTCATATCAAAAATTGATGTTGTATTGACCATAAATTGAAATCTTTATTACCAATAAATGAGTTTTTCTATCTATAAATGACCAATGAATGATTATAAATGTTTTGACATTGAACTTTGTCTTTCCCCACATTAAATTGGGTGTTCGAAAAATGTCCGATTTTTGTCCAAGAAACTTACAACAGTTGACTGCCATTGTTCTAGGAACAGACTACTTGTAGTGTTATAGCGATCATTTTGTGTGGGGAACAAGTTATTTTGGCGATCAACTGGTGGCGAATAATTGTGATGACGATCAATTGATCGAGGCAACATTTTGGAGGCGATGTTTTGTTGGCGAACAATTTTCCTGGAATCGCCCACACTAATTTACAATTCAATTTGTTGACAACCTCATTTATATCATTAGTTTAAATACTTATCGTTTTTTAAAAAAGAAATCATGGCATAAAAACCAACTTGAATTTTTTGCGGAAATGATATTTGTTTATAAAATGTCAAAACAGGACACCAGCGTAGAGGGCACGTACATTTCTGAAGAACCTTCTTCATAAGACTCTCGCAAGTGCAGTATCATTAATAATCGGATGGCGGTCGCAAATGGCGATGTCAAAATGTCGACAGGCTGTTTCAGATGTTTTTTTTTTTCTACCATATGGTTTACTAATATCGTAGGCGAGAAATGAGGATTGTTTGCTTTTGTGTAGCTCATCGCCATGCAAAGTCATGCTCCCCTGAGATTCGAGCCCATGGCTGAGTGGCAGGCAGCCTGCAGACTCCACCACCGATTAGATCGAGTGGTTGGTTAGTTATACAGGAAGTGACTGCACTCGTTGCCAATGCCATAAATTAATCCCTCGATAAATTATGGACTGACAAGCCACAAACACTGGGCGCGCAGATGGGAACAGTTGCTTATAGTTTGACACAACCCCTTCATGGCGACTAATCCAAACAATGAAGCGAACTTAATTATAGGTCGTATTGGAGTGTCGTTGCATGCGGATCTTACACGTTCCGAAGGCAAAGGGTTAAAAGAGTGCTGCTGAACACCAGAAAATCGATGTTTTCGTTTGAAATTGTGCAAACATGGCTGAGCGGCTCTGAAAAATTTACTCGGAATATGTCTTCGTTTACTCTAGTGGTTTTTGGTGGTGAAGTGGCTTTAAGAAAAATAAATTCATGAGCGGTTCTGTCATGTTTTGTCCAAACATTCATGGCAAACAATTTTCATCATAATAGACGCTACATTTCTTGAATTTGTACAGCGCAGACCAAAAATGGACAATAATGTTCATAGAAAGAAAGCATGATCACTCCGTGCATCAAAGTTACTTTGGACGCAAGATGGCACCGCTGAATGCTTTAACTTATCGTGCGGTTTGGTATAGCTGTAAAACCTCGTAAAAGTAAGCGTGTCTGGTTCGTATTTTCATTTCCGCGTGCTAAATGTACACTTGTACGAAGGGAACCAGGATGTAAATTAGGATAACTCTGCTTAAGAATTTGCGAAGTGCGTGCGTGAGTTATATTTTGCATTTACCAATAATTAAATTTTAAAAGCCAGGGAGCCGTGCGTATATATAACATGCTTTTTAAAAGGCAGATTTCAAGAGAGCATTTGTCATCTCGTTTTGGGCAAAAACTTGTCGTGAGAATTAATTAAGGGCAGTGCGTGCAGGTGTCATCAAAATAATTGCCGGCTCCAAACACGCTTCGGGGTGAAAGGTCATCGCACGGCATCCATTTTGGCAGACGTTACATCGCAATTTAAGGTGAAAAGGAGCTAAAAAGCAGTTAATGATGACCATTATACCGAGCGCATGCACGTGCAAACAGCCTCCTTTTCCATTAATGCTCGGATGATAGCACGGCATCTTGCATAAAAAAGCTAATATTTGCGAAATAAAACTCTTCCACGAGTTATACATTCGACGAGACAGACTAATTAATAGGTCGTCTAAAGCGCAAAAACAACATTTTTGATTAACATCGTCGAAGTCGAGCCTCCAACGACCGAACAATCATCGCAAAAACAGCATTAGCGCGACACGCTATGGCTAATGTTGGGAAAAGCGCGATTAGCAAAATAAATTAAAGAGTGTTTGCAAATATTTTAATGATTAGCAGGGTTACCGGAAAAACTTTGTCTAAAAAATTGCAACCCCTTAAGGCATTGTAGCAATTTCTATTGCAACATTCAGACACGAATACCAAACTGCATTTTCATCTACAGTGTACATGTACATGTAAATGCTATAGCAAGTAGATGTCAAATGCATTCGGATGTTATGCAATTAAGTATTAGTCAGACATCTTGATTAAAATGTATGGTGAGGATATGCCAGTAAAATCTAATCTGTGAAAAATCAGATGATCCATCAATTAATTTTGCTGTAAAGTTATTCATGTTTTGCAACTGTCAGTTCTTTGGCATCGTACACATGCACATACAGTAATGTGTATAAAAATGGCCTCCAATTTTACCCAACTTTTACAGTAATTTTACTGTAACCGTGATCCAACATGGTGTTCAGACATATCTGAACCCAGATCATGCAGGACTCACACTAGCATTTTCGAATGTTAATTAAGTGCACGATCTTGAGCCAAAATTGCCAACAAGAACCATCGTGTCAAGTTGTTTATTTTATGCATTGTTAACATTGGTCTATTTCTGCAAACTAGTGCCAAGTTGGGCAACGTTGAGAAGGAATAACCGATTCTGAAAACATGGGAGTGAAAATCGAGAAAAGGGGTATTATTTAAAACACATTAAAACATAATTGGAGTTTTATTGCTAAGCAAGCATTATGGCTGCCTACGATCTTGTCTACGAGAGTACGAAGCAAGCTGTATAGTATCACCTGCCTATACTGTACATGTTGGTTGCAGAAAAACAGGCCTCTCTAAGCAGTAAACATGTAAGAAACAAGGAGGTGTGAAATGGTAGCGCGGCGACCATAGAAAAGTATCGGCAAAGTGCACGAGTGCGTATAATTCACCGTGGGCCAAGGGTACGAGAAGGGATTGTCTCAACTCGGGTTTGGCATTTGCAACGAGCAGTAAATTTACCCCTGACGCGTGTGACAGCTCCGAAAGAGAAGAGTTTAGAAAACCTGTAATTAGTAAGGTATTGTCTGGCTGCAGCTGAAGTTGATCAAGTGAAGACAAAGGAAAATTAAGTCTGAACAAGGCGGCTGTAAGCTGCTCACAGCCTATGTGAAATTGCGCGCGGTGACAGGCCACGTACAACAACTAAAAAAAAACCACCACTTCATCGCTCGCGTGGAAATCCAGCATTGTCCAGGACGCGATGACTAGGCCCTAGCTGCATCTTCACCTATGACACTAGATAATCACAAGAAACTAATTGAAATTTTCCATCTGCTTGGTAAATGGTTGAACGATGCGGGCGGGGTGATGCGCAGTTTCGATCGAGATGATCCACCTTTTTCAGAAATGTCAGATTCGATTTGAATGTCTGAGGGTGAGAACACGCAGAATGCTTACTTTCGACGTGCTTCTTTCAGCTGCTTTCGTGCTTGTTTTCAACTTCTTTTTTCCAGCTTTGGGGAGCACGATGAACGCTGGTATCACCGTGATGGTCAGTATGCTTGGTGGCGCCACTGCATGCGTTGTGCTAGGTGAAGCATTCATCGTAAAACCTGGCACATGCCCATTAGCATCTCATGATGAGCGCAGGACACGTTTTTACGATACATATGCGCATGGCTACACTTTTGACCAATAGTGATTTGTGTGCCACTCTGTGTCTTAAAAATCTGCTTTCGGATTTCCCGCCGAGCGGTAAATTAAGCGTCTGCAATAAGCATTCTGCGTGTTCTTACCCTAATACCCCGACTGCTCCGTAAATTGGCAACAACAAAATTAGAGCTATAGAAATGGTTACAGAAACGGTAAAATTATTGGTTACTTAGTTTTCTGTAATTTATGGAAATACGACTAAAGTAACAAAAAATTTCTGAATGTCTTCATTACTTAAAGCGATATCTTGTCAACTGAATTTTTTTAATATGGGATTGTAGTGAAAGTACCCTGCAGCGTATAGTTGTTGATAAATACGATTGGAATGGAATAAGCTGCTAATTTTTTTTTTATTCTTTTCTAGCACTGGATAAACTGGGCTTCCGGCACTTGTACAACTGCAATCAAGTGGAAATTGTCCAACCCAACATTGTGTTCGACATTGCTAGTCTAATGTTGTACGGTTGTCAGGCAACACCCATTCGGCTGAAGATCCTGCTGGATCGGCTCTTCTCCGTATTGCAACACGAAGAAGTGCTTCAAGTGCTGCATGGATTTGGGTGGGGTTACGAAGATTACGCCAGAGGCTATATTTTACAGGTAAGATGAAGTTCGCGACAATAAGACCTTGAGCTTTAGAAATATTAATAATTTGAACGAAACCTTGAAACTCAAAAGCAAAACGGTTTATCGTGCGTTGATTGCGATGCATTTGTCCAATACTGCCTAATGTAAGGGTAACTATTAGACGTTGATAGTATACGAATCATTTTCGAATAAACCCTGTAGGGCAACTGTTTTCAAACTTCCGATGTTGTCACATCCATCGCGTGCGTATAAAAGTACATCATTTGCTTCAGATGATTTACAATTAGTCGTGATTCGATTGGCTTTCTTTCCATTTCATAAACAATAACTTTGGCATTTTTTTTATTTCTTTTTTCAAATTAAGTAAAGATTTGGCCTTTATACTGTAGCTGCTCTGGTAAATCAATCGGTGCAAAGTGGAGTGAAAAACTTGCCTTTAAATTTAACCCGTAATTTTCGTGTTTTATAAAAAAAAACGGATGGACGCAAAATATTGAAACTCTTTTTTACCTTTTAAGTACTTAATTATAACCTCGAGGTAATCAAACCTCTTTCGAAAACCGAAGAAACCCCATTGAGACCGTTGGGAGGAACCACCACACTTGCACGAGAAGGCATGTTGGTGTCAAGGATATTATGAGAAACTCGCGTGAATTTAGGATGATACGTGGACATACTGATTTGGGTTTCGTTTACCCAAAAAACTTAATTTTGTAAATAGAGCGAAAATCTCCATGTCCCGCGACTAAATTTTGCACCTGGGAATTTGGGCTTCGTAAAGCCCGCGGCAAATATAGCCTTTAGTCTACTCGCAGCTTTCATAAGGTATGACCTACAGTGTATCTATCTTGAGCTTTCGATGTTAAGGGATGAGTAAGATACACGTATTACTCGGTGGTATAATATCATAGTTCTTGATAACTTTTGAACTGAAACTGAATACTGTCAGATAATTCAGCTCGCTCATTTCAAAGTACAAACCCTTTCTGCCAAGTTCGAATTTCTCAATTGTGGTCGAATTTGCGTGTTTGATCTGCGTGGATAATTTTTCGACCATCACTAATTGTAATCGTAAACAGTTCGTTTATATATGCTCATTAACGATGATTTCCTTCTTAAACACTCGAAAACGAATCGCCATTAAGCGCTTTCAAAATGTTCTCAAAATACTTAAAAGAATATTACTTTACCAATACCCGTACAAATGTATGTTTATTCTTTTGTAAACTTACTGTACATGTATTGGAGATCCTTTTGAAAATACTCAAGAAGGCAATTCGTCTTCGAGTTTTCCAGGATCAAATCATTGTTAATGTAGAATCACATAAGTGTTTAAATTGCAAGTACAAGTAGTACAGTACTTTCAAATTACACTATGCAACATAACCATGGTTGAACATGCACACTTAAAACTTACGTACACATTTTGTGCGTATATATTTATACTGATTTTTGCATGACTATTCCGTCCAGTTTCTGATACTTGGTTCAAGCAAGCCATAACAGGATCTGTCGACGCAAAAGAACATTTTTTTTTTAATTGTCCCATGCATGAATCTGGAAAATTCTGGTAGCATTTTTCTTAGATGAACATGCGGGCAAATCTAACATCGTATAATTTCAAAATGTATTAACCGTGAGCGTGCAAAATCTGTTCACTTTAAAAAACAGCAAGTTGAACGCTCCTTGTCATGCTCGAAGACGAAGTGGATGCAACGCAGAACCAGTTGGACGTATCAGGGGGTTTCGTAGATTTCTGATCTAAACATTATAATTTGTTGATCGTGCAAGACGGTTCTTGTAATATACTTTTTTGGGAAAAAATCAAGGGAAGTCTAACTAATTGTCGATCGTTTTTTTTTTTGAAAAACCCAAAAGCGGACGTGCAATCGTTCGAGCAGCTCTCCCACCGAGTGTGCTCTTTTTTGGTCTTTCCTCGAAGAGTACGCAATTTTTTGATCGAAACAACAAATGGCACACAGTGGGTGGCGAACTTCACGGACATCACAGTAATCAATCAGGCAAACTGTCATGTTATTATTGTTGTTGGGCGTCAGCCGCGCGCATTTAATCATTTTCCGTTTTAAATGCCATTCAGTTTATTAAAAGAGGACTCAGGTGCATCAATTACTCCGAGATGCAGGCACTCACTCATCCCAATCGCGCACTTTGTTGTGTTCATTAATACCACTTTCCATAGCTAAGGATTTTCACACGACTTGTATTCTGCAGTGACAAGCATGCAAGTATCACGAGCGGAGTTGCATGCATTTCCGAGCAAGCCATGGCAGCCAGTAAAACAGAGATTGAGCAATATTTTCATCATTTCTATTTCCGTTGAACAATGGATAAAGATGACTATTTCATGTAAACACCAGATGGTGAGGCAAACAATTTATGTATCATGGATTGAGCGGGATGATGAACTGTTAGAACAGTTTAGTGGTCATGTCATGTTAGAAAAACAATTGTTTATAGGAGGTAAATCTTGAAACTGACTTTAATTTGTTTTAAGCGTTCAGAACTTTATTGCATGCATAAAAGTGTGGATGGGTCTTACCTGCCATCTATCACTTGTAGCTACATTACATTTCAATAAGGAATACCCAAATGAAGTTGAGAAGATTAACATACAGTCCTTTTGCAACTTTTTCGTTGTACATCTAAAAATTAAAATGAAATAAAAGTTGAAAAATTGAGTATTTTTAGAAATCTATACAAGATTTTAAACTTTGGAGTTCACATATTGGTGAAGATCACTTAAACATGAAAGGTAATTTCGGAGTTCCGGCAAAAACTTTGGCAATTCGCGCGTTTGTATTTGCATGGTGTATAGTTGCAAGTCCACTCAAGAAGGTCTTGCTTGGTATTTCCTAAATTACCAAACATGCATTAAGACTAGTGTAACTATAATACACAGTTGCATGCATGCACACGCTGCTAAATGAAAAACTGAAAAAACCCTCGAATAATTGCTTGTCAACAGGATAAACTTTTGTTTATCCTGTTGAACCTATATACAAACCTATTTGGGAAATCCTTTTTATTTTCTTGTTTATTGTTGTAGAAAGCATGAAATGTCCCCTCTATATCAACTTCAAAGAAACTAATTTACTCTCAACAATACACAATCAAGAAGCTCGGGGCAACAACTTCCGTAGTTTCTGGGAAACATCACGGATGAGATATACAGTGTAGGCTACATACCTGTACACCGAGTAAAGTAAAAAGTCCGTTAACTTTATACTTGTAAGGTTGCGTTTCTTTGCCACGTTAAAGGAAACAATTTGTATGAAAATGTATGATTAATATGCGAATGTTTTTAGCGCATGTAATTTTTTTTTAACTGATGGATCTAACGAGCTGCCAACGTTGTAATATATCGATACAGCACTCATTTAGAATACACTTCCGAGTTCAAAATCACCTGTAGGCTAAAACAAACGATCATCCAAAGTTGTTTTGCATGAGTGTATATATACTGCACATGTACAAAACAAACTTTAAATGTAGTGTGCATGTAAACATGTTACTTTCCTATAGTTGATGGTATTAAAAATACCAATTATTAAAGGATAATTCTCCTATATTACATGTACTAATAATGGGTAGCTTCATGACACATGAAGAAAACTATAAAATGCTAAATATTCTAAAGTATTTCGGTGCCATACCTTATAACTATGGTTCAACGACATCTTCCTCTTATCTTTATGTACAAAAAGTCTAATTTACATACAGTACTACTATTACCTCGTAACATTTGTAATAGTATTTAAAACAAGTTTGGAAACCATTTGTAAGGGACACGTTTTCGTCACCAGCCTACATGTAGACCAATTCAAACACTACCAATTAATAAAATAATTAGCACGCCTATTTTGAAATTGTCTCAGCTATTTCCAATCGTTTAATTGAACGACGGTTAGTTATAGCTATAAAAAGGCGTGTAATGCCATAATATCAATGAATGAGATGATACTTATGAGGCCTGTCGTTGACCATGCACGAACATATCGAATGGATTTAACTCCACGGTGTAATTAACGTATAGATGTTATGCTAATCCATAGTTCTAAAATTTCATCCGCTTGTCACACCTGTAAATAAATTAAGCTTTATGTCAGTTTAAAACCCTTTTTTTAGCCGCCCATTGTTTTTCTCTTTTTTTATTGTAACGATTTGAGCATGCAAACCAAAATTACTACCTGGCATTACTTTCTTTTGACTGACATCCCCCACGTAGAGTGTCCCGCCATGGCCACGCTTGATGGAGATCCATGGCAGACTAATTTCCCTCCACTCGTACCCTCGCGTACCCCATAGATTAGGATAATTTGACAGAGCCGCCCAATTAGTTCATCCTGCTGCATTTTTTCTATTAATCTTCCGATTAGATGTCTGAAAATGTGGATTATCCACTTCACGCCAGATACTGCATCGCATATTCAACGTCTCCACTCCTTCAGGATGATCGGAAATGATCGTTGCATCACAAAAACTACACTAAATAGTACTTTATTCAAGTGAGATTGACTTTTAGAAGAAAACTTGTAGCATTAAATTCGTTCGGAAGATTTTGAAAACTTGACTCCTTCTAGCTTATGCGTCAAGATTTATTGTCATATAAACACTGCAACCTTAACTGTAGGTCGCCTGTAACCGCCTTGTTGGCAGAACCGCTAGTTTTGTAAAATTCAACGAAAATCAACGCACATAAACCATCCCAAATATTGCCATCGTGTTTCGTGACACGATGACAGAAATTTACGAATCACTCAAGAACTTATTAATATTTAGCAGAGCTTTGCCATATTTTACTGTATGTATCAATAATATCGTAATCATACAATGAACTCATTTCTGTATTGATTCTTTCGTTACAGGATAGCCAAGGCAACGTGTTGGACAAATGGACAATTTCCACCCGCGACGAGGAGCCGTTCATCTTGCAGCAGTTTCTGCGCTTCGGGGAGACCAAAGCCATCACGCAGCAGATCCTGGTGCAGGAGAGCAGCGAACGTCCGGACTACGTGGTGCAGCCGGCGAGGGCCGACTCCGACATCAAGCGCTTCATCGAAAGGACTAACCGCGTGGCCAATCCGTTCTACCGACAGGGGGACGGTTACCTCGGGGGAAAACCGCCCCACCAGCCCCACCATCAGCCCGTCCCTCCCAGCAAACCTGTGGTGCGAATCCCGTCGGCCGGCGGCAGTTCGGTGCACAACCTGTCACCGAACGGCAGTTCGCAGAGCTTCGGTTCACCGGTCAACTGCACCAGTCCGCTATCCATTTCACCGCTCAACAGACTGCAGAACATGCAACCGTACAATTACAGCAGGGAACGGAGCAGCCCGGACGTACGCACTCCTCTGGGCTCTTCCCCGTTCCAGATGCAGTCGCAACCACCGCCATCCTCTCAACAGTCCCAACAGCAGCAGCAACAGCAGCAAGTCCCGTCCCAACGACTACCGATGACGAATTCCGGCCTGGGCCTGCACCTACCGAGCAGTTGCAACTCCCCGCCGTTGACGCTGTCGGCGGCGACGTCCTTGCCAACTCTGGGCTCGTCCATCGTCCATTCGAGCAACAGTTCCCTGCTCGCCAACTCGGACTTGAGCGGGAGCGACGGGGGCTCGGACGACGACACCAGCTGCAGCGCCCTCAACCTCAGCCGCACGGCTACCAGCGACTCCATCTACGCCACCAAGAAGGTGAAACACCTGCGCAAGTCGGCCAATCCGATGAAACGGCGTTGGAATCCCAATATGTTGGGGGCCCTGGTCTCCAACTCCAGCTCGGGCAAGAAGCGCGTGCAGTGCAGCGTCTGCCTGAAGACCTTCTGCGACAAAGGCGCCCTCAAGATCCACTTCAGCGCCGTGCATCTGAAGGAGATGCACAAGTGCACGGTGGAGGGCTGCAACATGATGTTCAGCTCGCGCAGGAGCCGCAACCGTCACAGCGCCAACCCAAACCCGAAGCTGCACTCCCCGCACCTGCGACGCAAGATTAGTCCCCACGACGGACGGACGGCGCACGCGCATCCCACCTTCTTCATCGGTGGTGGCTTGCCACCACCGGCCCTCGGCCACATGAAGCTGGAGTACCACGAGCACCAGGAGCGCCACGCCCACCGAGCCCTCAAACACGAACACCACGAGCACCGGGGTCACCGCTCGCTGAAGCTGGAACACCGGGATCTGCAAGAACTTCGGGAACTGCAGGAACAGCGGGACCTGCAAGAGCAGCGCGATCGAGACGACCAAGACGACTTTCGCAACCACCATCAGGAGATGAGAAGCGTGGGAGCCATCGTGTCCAGAGGACCCCTACCTCTCGCTCTCCCATTCGAGGAGTCCGGGCGTAAGACGCCTGTGGAGCGAATCCCTACGCCAATGGACGTGGATCGTTCTAGAAGCCCGTCGCCAGCTCCCGTGCCCAGGGTGCCTCCGGAGAACTCTTCTCCGCGGGCTACTCCCCTCCAGCCGCCCCAGAACTCCGAGGCCCGAGAAGAAGCCCCCATCGAACTCACGCGCCCGAAGCTGCAAGATGATGCGGTTCCAGAGGACGCTGCCGATGGCGAGAACAACGTCACCGATACCCCCTCCAAGGAATCACACATCCCCGCCAAGGAAAATCACTTTCCAGGCGGGGAGGACATGTTCGTGAACAAGGAGAACCACTTCTTGAATAAGGATGACCACTTCCTAAACAACAAGGGAGTGAGGAAGAGGAAGAGCCTGAACCCGACCCGTTGCGCGATCACTGATGCCGACGGCATCCAGTACGTGTCCAGCGACGACTCGTCCAGCGACACATTCCTGCAGAACGACAGCATCGATAACGGCACGGACAAGTCGGACGACTTCAAAGACGACGACGACGACGACAAGGACCTGGATGACGACGACGACGATGATGACGACGCCGAGATCAAGACCAGCCTGACGTCCTTGATTGCCGCCGACCGCATCAAGAGGGAGCGGAGCGAGGGCGGCGAGGGCAACCGCTTTCTGAGGAAGGAAGCTATGCTGTCCAGCAAGGACATCAAGAAGTCGCCCTCGCAGCGGGCGGAGGAGAGTTCGGAGACGGCGCTCCGTCACCTCGAGTCCCTGTCGCAAGGTAATTTTGGCGATTCTAGTCACTTCTCTTTGAGGGCCCTAAACCTGCAAACGTCTCCCCTCCCCAATTCCCTGCATTTGCCATTGTCCTCAATGCATGGCCTTCCAGGCGACGGTTTTTGCGACACCAGCCCGCGCTTGCCGGACTCCACCGTGTCCGGACCCCCCGGCTATGCGCCCCAGGGGTCGAGCGTGGGCTCCAATCCAGACTCACCGCTATCTGAATCTCAGCCCCTGCCAGGCTTTTCCTTTCGGGATTCCGCGCTGAGCAACATGGACGTTCCGGTAGACAAAGACAATCCGCGGCGTTGCACCGCCTGTGGCAAGATCTTCCAGAACCATTTTGGCGTCAAGACCCATTACCAAAACGTACACCTGAAGCTGATGCACAAGTGCACTGTGGAGGGCTGCAACGCCGCCTTCCCTTCCAAACGCAGTCGTGACCGGCACAGCGCCAACCTCAACCTCCACCGGAAGTTACTTTCCACCACCGAAAAGTCCTTTTTGGAAAAGAGCATTGCCTTTGCCTCACTGGCAGGCAGTCAAACGCTGCGGGACGAGTTTCTGGCCAGGATTTACGGGGAGTCTCCTATCCTTCCGATGAACCTGAACGAACTGTACCAAAGCAAACTGTCTACCTCCGTAGCGGAGTCAGTAATGAACAATAACGATCGTAGTATCCACAATTCCAATCACTTCGGTCCGCCGCACCATCATCCATTGCACGGCAGTCTTTTGGTACCCACCTCCGAGGCCCAAATGGACCTTAGTTTATGCGTAAAGACTGCCATGAGCACGCACGACTCTTCGCCACCCCCGCACCTCTTCAATTCCTCCTCCCACAACCTAATCTATAGTTTGGAAGACGACCTTCCCAGTCCTGATGCCAATGGCAACTTCCCTTGCAAATTCTGCCACAAGAGGTTCCAAGATGGCGTCCTCCTAAAGGATCATTACGAAAAAATCCACTTGCCAGAAATGTTTCGCTGTACTGTGACTGGCTGCAATAAGATATTTTCCTCTCAAAAAAAGAGGAACCAACACAGCCAAAACTCTAGTGTTCACAAGCATTTATCCACGGAATCTTGATGGACGCTTCCCGCCACCCATGGCCATATTAACCTCCAATTCCTCCATTTTTGAAAAACGAACGAAGGACATTGAAGAATTGCTACGCGTGTATATAAATAACTTTATTTATGTTTTTTCTTAAAACGATTCTAAGCTGTTAATGATTAACTCTTTATGACCATTCGGGTGAGCGAAACGTTCACTGTCATGCATGGAAAAGTGTACGGCAGGCATGTGCAATCTGTGTTTCTATCAAGCCATGGTGCTTCTTCAAAAGCTGCGATGATTTAGAAAGATGCGTTTTACGACGATGCTCTATGATATTATTATTTAAATACATGTTATGATGTCACAACATGACCAGTTGTAATTTGGAAGGTAACTGAAAATCCTTTTCTGAACTTTCACCGAGTATGGCGGTGAAGGCGAAATGGCACAGCGTTTGACACATCAGGGTGTTCTGTGAAACATACAGCATATGAAAATGTACCCTCTAAATTTGTTCATGGACACGTCTTTAAATATCCACCAATCACCAATGATTAACCAGTGGTTGGATATAATTAAATGGATGTTAACGTATTTAAACTGTATACGTGCAATGGTAACATTTTTTGTCGACAGATGTGATATAGCCTTATTCGCATGTTATTGAAGAATTCAAAAAGCCAAAGCAGAATTAAAATAAATTTATTACAATTTTTGCCAAACTACATGAATTGATGTTTTTTTTAACCAGAAAAACGATTTATCTTTTCTTTAAAAAACATTAAACCGCAAAATGGAAATACAGTAATGTACGTCAACATTCCATTAATTCATCATAAATTTAGTGTCATTAATATTTTGAAAATTGCAAGAACTTCAAGTGGAATTTTTAAAACTAAAAAAGCACGCACAGTTTAAACGAAATATATGACGCTCGAAAGTAGGCCTATACGTCCGTCAGGTAGCGCTCTCGACGCTTGGAAGGTGTTATTTTTCATTTTGAACAACTTCGCAATCCAAAAAAGTCACCACACTTGTTGATCATGTTACCTCATGTCCGGTTTAACATCAATGGCCTACTCATTACTGCAATAACACCCTATTCACCGTGCTGTAATTCGAAAACAGAAAACGTGTAATTGTGGCAAATGCGAGTACCCTGAGATTGGCATGCTAGAACCTCATACCTCCGAGGCAAGTTGTGTCCGAGACTGTTGTGTCCAAAGCAAAAAAGGGAAGAGATGCAAAAAGGTCAATGGCGATTGCAGGGTCCTGGATCCGAATAAAATGCGTTCATGATACAGGTATACATATGTATTCCCTTCACTTTTTTATAGGATTCGGTAAATATGCAGACCTGCAGTCTTCATTAGCAGAGGGTAATGAATCTGGGAACCATCTACGGAAGAGTTACAGTGTTTAATACATTCGATATTGGGTTTAAACGAGACGAGCAGTGTTCCTGAAAAGTTCTGTATTTCACTTTGAATATTAACGATGACAAGACTAGGAACTAATGTGGATTTTTGGCCAAAATTCGCAATCGACGAAATGGGGCAGAAATATCGGAATGCTTCGTTGAAGACCTCTCCAGCATAATTACCATGGGGTATCATATACCCCAGTTCTTCACACACACAACGATTATTCATTCGAACAGAAATATTCTCTGGATATTAAAAAAAACTTTGCACCCTACGCTGCATGACAAGTACAGTATCCTGAACATGCAACTTCTAAATAAATTTGTAAAGTTTAAGAAAGAAAATGGTACTCGGTGAAGAAGCATGCCAATCTCACGGGGTCATGTGCATTTACACGTCATATACATGTATAGGTAGGTCTTTGATGTTACGTTAAAAATTGTATTCCCATGCAACTGTAAACATTTCACCGATAAATGTGTATTAATTTATGTAGCGAAATTTTGGTCAATCGCATCTTTCTCACTGATAAATCGATCCGTACAACAACGTATAGTGAAAGCGAATGTTATTAAATTATTATAAATGTTGCGATGGTATTGTTAGGTTACAAAAAATTGAAGGAAGACAAGTAACCGTTTACTGATGAACACACTTTTGAGTACCTGATTTAACAGACACTTCGCGATTATACGTCAAAATCTAAGGCCTGTCTCTTATAAGGACAACAATACCGGTATCATAAAAGAAGTCATGCCGAACGTGAATAATAAAAATTATAATTATTATAATGTACAGTATACATGTACGTGACAAATCTCAGAAGAGATTTGTTATATAAGCGCCCAGTGTCTATTTTACGCATGGTATAACGCAACTTTTGCACATTCATCAGAAATGAAAAAAAAAGTTTTCAGTATTAGGCCGATTGATTTATCACCGTTATCGGATACAATGTACGTTAATTTAATAATAATAATAATTAAGTTATAATTGGAAGGGATGATACGCGTCAATATTAGCGAATTTATTGCTTGGAGTTGTATAAGGTAGTTTTCATTCAAATTCCAACTATAATGGTCCATTGATTCTATATTCCTTTTTAAGTGTATATTTATAAATGTGAACATTTCCTTCGATACGATAAGTTCGTTGCTAAATGACAATGGTTGTATTAAGTTTGCGCTGTATAATTATGGTCAGCCATGGCAGCTAAACCTTTTGGTTCAAAAATAGTTTTATAAATTAATGGTTCATTGTATATTTCATTTTTATTTATGCATATTGCAACCCGACATTACTGTTTCCCCATTCAACTGTTGTTTTTTATTCTAACTTCATTTAAGAATAAAATTATTACATTAAAAGAATTAAAAGCGAAAATTTAATAAAGTCGGTTTTCGTGTATACAGATCTCATAATGAAATTCTTTTTGGCTGATGTGTGTGTGTGTGGGCTCTACAGAGCTAAACTGCTGGGTCAGCGTATGCAGTCGCATTTTAGAAGCAATCTATGGACATTGCTTTCGTGATTATTTTAAAATGCATTTTATATCCGTTTTAACTCGCCAGTCCAGATTTCATTTTATCCGCGTGAATATTTATTATATAAAGAAGCTCGTGCAAACAAGTGTTAATTGAACAATGCCTAATTATGCTAGACAAGAGTTAATGTCCAAACACACCCACCTGAAGAAATACTAGCGCTGGTTCTACCCCAGTATGCACCCTCTTCATCGGGCTGCACGTCAATGTCGCAATAAAAACTAAGGGGTAATTAAAAGTACTTCGTAATTATCCTATAATTTGAAGGTAGTTATTATATGCAAGACTGACAAGGGGATGCAAATTGCTGAACCCAGCATGAGCCAATGGGAGCCACCATTCCCTGGATACTCTGATAGATGGTTTGTGGTATGCGAAGACATCAGTCAAAAAACAATACTTCGATTTACTCCGTGATCAGTGTCGAAACTTTCAGTTATATACGTATACGTGTAATTATCTTCATATTCATCGTATTTCAAAACTTGTGAAGCGCAACTGGAGGGCAGACCCAAGATAGAGCGAAATTCAACTGATGGCAGAATTTGCAGGGTGGTCCAAAAGTATTTCAAATGCATTCTTAATTTACGAGAAAATGAAGAAGCACGAGAAACGGGAAACTTGTAAATTTACATTGCAATAAAGCAGTACTTTAGGACCACCCTGTGTTACAAAATGATTGTATTAAAATCAATTTTTTGTTAAATTTTGCATGCTATTTTGTATAGCGAGTAAACATTCTGCCGTTATCTACAGTATAATGTAATTTGAGCAGAATAAGGAAGAGAGTACATGTAAACTACAATATGTACATTACGACGCAGTGCACAAAATCAATCTAAAGGACATCCAAATAATCTGAAATCAATGTTGCTTACCTTAGAATGGCTATCGATTGCGGACCCTGTGGATAATTTTAATATGGGTTATGCAATTTTTTGCTAAACATAACGTAGCCGAGATATTCAAATTTTAATATTTGTAAAATACGCAGTATATATACAAACGCATTTTTGCACTATTTGTACAGTTTATATTTTACTGTTGGTATTATCATTTAACGTTATCGGTATACTGTAATCTGTACTGTAGTTGGTCGCTTTTTTGAGAAAATTGAGAACAAGAGTATAGGAAAAATCATTTCTCATAATTGTGTGAAATTAGTTTCAGATAATTTGCCCTAAATTAAAACTGGAATAACATATGTACTGTTGGAATAATGTACAATTCTTGAAATTTGGGATATTAATGCCAAATTCATTTTTCGTTAAATTCGTGATTTGCCGAGTTGATATTTTATAATTTCGAAAGAATTCAAATGAATCTTTGTATTCCCAATTCGGGTTCGTGCTAAAATTTAGATTGGTTTCAAACCAAAATCCGGAAATCTTTTTACAATGTCGACCATTTATCTGAGTATAACTTCGTTTTACTCGAATTATCTACGGCATCTATACATTTAAATTGAGCGAAAAGCTATCTTTGTCTATACGTGTACTTCGTGATGTTAAACGTTAAACCGGTAAAGTGTCAATTAAGTTATCCAAACAACTCGAGTTTTATTTCATCGCATGTTTATGTCAGTTCCGACTGTAAATATTGACGCTATGTAAATTCAAACTGACAATCATCCTCCTAAAGACCTTAATGTTATTTAAGTTTGCGCCTGGTTCACTGTGTGAATTTCTTCTCGAATCGAGCATCGCTTCTTTCATATTTTATTTAATAGGCATGTATGTTATACGGTGTACACTCTGCACGTTACGATTGTGTTCAAAATAAGGACTTGATTTGAAATCGCAGAAAAATATTTACACGCACGCAATATTTTGATTGTTACAGGGACACGAGTGTGTAATTTTCGTGAAAGGCTGAAATTTCCTCTGCCAAGTCCCAGCACGCGCCCTTCAAACTTTGAATTATGAGCAAGCACAGGTGTACAGAGTTTTGTATTTTTTATTAAAGTGTCTCTTGGATTAATTTATACATGGGTTTATGTGGTTTTTGACCTCCGTAATATAGTTTGTTGTTTCCAAATACGAGTGTCCAAAAATGCCTAATCAACCAAAATAGCATTTGGGCGAAGTCATGGTTTAAAGGAAGTAGTTTTTGAATATATATATATCGTATTGCGGTATTTATCCATAATTTCGGACGTTAAGATCAAAATTCTAGTCAATCTCGTGAGCAAGTAATTTCCCATTAAACATTTTCGAGATGAAATAAAAGTGGAATGAGAAAGATCTTTGGTATGTATGCCATACTATATACAGTCAGAGAGGCTCGCCCATCCTTTTTAAACTGAACAATGATTTTCATTTTAACATCGCCATTTTACTCGCTACTGCATATTTGGACGTCATCGTAAGAGTTAACCGTTTATACTGTATACATTAGTTTCGTTATCGGTAAAGCATCCCAGAGAAGACTTGGTAAGTATATTTCCTGACTATTTCAATCCGCAAATTGATTACTCGTCATTTGGAACAAAGTTCGAGAGTGGTTGCACATCCAGGAGATTTTTGAGAATTCTTGGACGTTTAAAATTGAAGGTCAACGTTTTTCACTTGCAACTGCTGTATACATATAGCTTTAAGGTAAGTACATTTATATACATAGTGTATACAGAATAACAAACTATTCGTTGTAACTCGATGACACTTCTATTGCACATTTCCAGAAAAGCTAAATAAATGGATCAATGGTTTATGGATGAATAATACATGTATATGAATATACACTGTTTTACGAATTTATCTTTGCATATTTTTTGAAATTAAACTTAGCAAGAGAAGCATATAATTGTCAAATCACCCTTTATCAAAGACCCTTGGGGCTTTGTTTCTTGTTGTTGTTGTTGTCTAATCACTGCAAATCTGTGCAATATTGATGCAATGAAACGCAATGTGACGACAACTGAAGTATTTTATTCAGAAACGGTAGAAAATTGATCTTGTTTAAAATAAATAATATGTAAAGAATTAAAACAAGTGTAGATTTTTTTTCCAGAAATGGGTGGACCCTACTTAACGAATTTATCTTAAATTTTGGAGTAAAAATCCTGGAATAATCTTACTGCAAAAAGATTTTGCTAGCATTGTAGTTCTAGACATGCGTGATAGTCGTTCAGTATGGTTAATGAACATGGTGAGTCATTCTAATGATAGTCAAAGCGAAATTTTATTATATTGAATGCATTAGCAAGCTTGATTGAAAATCAAAATCATGGACCAAGTCAATTTTCAATTGCATACTCATCACAAGACGAAAAAGTGATGACCAGACGTTGACTTTTTGCCTAAGATTTGTTCGGTATTAAGGGTTGGCAAACCTGACCTATTTTTGGCACGCACTTTAAATGCATGTTAAATGAGATTTTTAATCCTCATAAAAGTCTGCGTAGACTCATCAATAAGACATTAAAAGTGAACCAGACGTTGATCATTTTTAAAATAATAACATGGCTGTTAGCAAAAGGGGTTAGTAAACCTGGACTATTCTAGTCACATGTTCGCAATCAGGAATAAACTTTTTATTACGACGAGGATCTCGCATGGACTACACGCACATCGGATTCCAAAGAGAGCGACTAATCGCTGTTTTATTAAAATTGATATGATCGGCAGCATTAGGTTCGTCATGTGATAGGAAAATTTGTGTACATACCCTGCAGGTTATTTTTAAGACAGGGATTGATGGAGACTTCCACCGGATATTATATATTTTTATCATAAAAAGAGAAAGTTACATTTATACTTAACTTAGATGAAAGTTGTTTTTTTCTAAAAGAAAATGTTAAAATCCACAAAATTGCCCATAGGGATTTTACTACTATAAACCATTCACACGACTGGCGTCTATTGAACACATACTGCATATTGTACATACGCAATATCTTGATTTTAGTTTAAAAGAACATTTTAATAGTAATCATTTTAAAACGACACTGATAATATGTTAGCATTATCCTTTCATGCTTTAAATTTAGAAAACGAAGTTTGTACTAACTTTACAATTCAATCTGAAGGAAACTCAAAATTGTCAAGGAATATGAGCATACCAATTAAAAGCAATATATTCCGAAGATGTTTTAAACGAATTTCACGATGCAATTAACGTTGCTACATGTAGATTGCCTTTATGTTGACACTATTTTATGCTATGATATGGAAGTATACTTTTTTACACAATCAGTGCTCAAAACCATTCCTCAAAACTTGCGCTCAGATGTCCCTATAGCAAATGTAAAAATCCGTATTTTCTCTCAAGAAAGGGAGCACTCGATAGATATATATAGGCAAGGAAAAAGTACGGTTGCAGAAATCCCCAATATGCACATCGTTCCAACGCGGCATTATTAAAGTTTGACTTCCAAGTGGTCACTCGAATGTTTCGAGTTCAATGGATGCTACTTTGTGTCCCAATAACTCCATTGTACCACCCAAGAGGAGCCATTCGATTAGCACATTAGAAGTAATGATGTGCGAATAATGTCAGGCGGAAATTCCTCGCCAAGCAGTACTTAATGGTGTATGTCCGCGCGGCGTGACATTATACGATCATGCGCGGTGCGGTTGTTGAGGTAGAAGACAAGAGAGCAGCATCGCCGGTGACAGAAGAGAAGCGGGTATAAAGACATCAGGAAATGATGTGATTGAGGAAATCCCGAGGGCCACTTAACCGCAAGTCAACCATGCCGTGGAAATTGTATGGAAATGGCAAAGGCAATAGCAAATGACTACTTCATAGAAGACCGAGAAGAAATCACATTGGCAAACTCGAGAAGATGCATTCAGGATGGTGCCCTCACTCGCAAAATGTCGTCGCCGTGCACCGCACGAGTGATGAGCAAACGCGCGGTTCCGCCTCATTAACCGCATTTCCCAACCGACTTTGCTCTGAAAACCATCATTCTGTCTGTTCCTCATCATCGTTCCGGAGTGTCCACGCAAACTTACATATACCAAGGGTACACACAATAACGAGATGTTCAATGTGCACGGTCATTCTGACATCATGGCGGAGGCCGACACTGACGCACATATGCACTTTTCCCATGCACAAAAACACTTTTAAAACTTTCATCGATGTTTCGTGCAATCATTGGCGTCATCCTATTGGATAGTATATGCCAAAGAATGAAATGAAAATGTCATTGGACTATAGGTTTTACCTTAACCCATTAACAGCCGGTGTCCCCATATGTCGCCATATTTCGGCGACTCTACAGGCAATATAAAGAAACAAACATCGTCCTTCAAATATTTTCAAATTTACGTAGTTTCTTGAAAATAATTTTTTTAAGGATCGTCTGAAGAGACGTTCGCAATTGATGCCAAATAGAAAGTTTATTGAAATCATTGTATACAAGATAATGTGCAAATGCCAAATTATGAAAATCTAGCTGTTCCTCTAAAATTTTAAAAAACACAAATGTTTTATTATTTTTCTAAAGTAGGTCTTTTTCTCAGTAAGGTCTGCAGCTTTTTTGGAAAATCACTGAAATAATGATGATTTCAGCATGTTCTACAAAAATGTTTGCAACAGCTTGTGATGGCATATGACACATCTACTTATTTACATGCCAATGATAAGGTAAAATTACAATTTAGGCAAATCAGAAAACTATAAATAAGAAAGACACTGTCATGATAATTTTTATGTACGCTATATATAGCCGTGATAAAGTTACCGTCAATTTAATGGCCGTAACCTAAACGTAAATTGCAGCTAAATATTTACAATCGAATATAAGTTTTATAAACCATATTATAGTTATAGTTCGCGATCAACTTTTCCAAAAAAACTCATTGTTGACATACAGTAGGCTATATCGTATTCACATGTTTAAATTTAACTGAACGTATACTGTACATGTAAGTCGACTTGGTGCTAAGAAGCTAATAGCAGCATAAACGCAAGTGGTCGTATTGATAAACTGTATACGCAATGGATGGTAATTAAGCACTACCTGGCCATGGCCCTTTTACGACCAATAAATTTGCATGGACACACCATCCGTTCATGTGTGAGAAATGCATGTATTGTAGTTTGAATATTAACTGCCGTGCACGTTGGCACGACATGTATGAATTATCACAATCGTGCACTCTTTAATTATTGCATTAATAATTACATGCGTGCATCGCAGTCAAAGGTTTATCTTTCCTGCAAATGGCCAGTTCTTCTATCATTTTTTGTATCCTATACTTGCAACGAGTCCGTTTCATTGTTTCTTTTCAGGGTCAGAATTCCGGGACACCTTCTCGCGCCCGCTTAGCCAAGAAGGATTAACGGATTCGTTCACTTTTATGGTTTATTGGAAAGTTCACTTCCCGAATTAATGAAGATGGGCAAGGCGAGCATAAATGTCGGCCTGATGGCCACCGTGCTAGTTGTTTTATACACCAGTTTCAATTAACCCATTGCTAACTTAAATCCTAGCAAGGACTGACATCTCCCTAGGAGGTGCTACCGGCTAATTGTTATAGACAGAACAATGTTTTACACTTTCCAAATGTGTGGCCTTCTTCTGCATGCATCACCGGCACGACGAAAAAAAAAAAAAATTCCCTTCGTTTGATTTTCCACCGTATAATTGAAAACGAAACAAAAGAAGTCGTCGGCTTCCTGGTTAACTACAAACACCTGTAACGTATACCATGTTCCTCATCAACCCCATGCTCCGAAATTAATTTTTCATTTTTTTTTTATTTCTATAAAAAAATTGGGAAAATATGAAGGGGATGTGCAATCTAGCGGCCAACATCATCATTCAACGATCGTATAGTTCCCTATACAACCATAAATTGAACCGCGCAGTTATCGGTTAAATATCAATAACTCGCGAAGTTTTGGATGCAAAAAAAATTAAAAATGCATTTGGAAATTTTTCTAAAGTCGGGTACACTCTATAGCCACCAAACCAAAACTAAAAACCACAAACCCCAAACTTTCAGCTTGAACTATAGTTTCTATAAAAAATTAATACAAACTAGTTTTGGAATACCTGAGCGCACACACTGCAACAAACCATATTGACAGAAGTCAGCAGACGACGGACGATATCAGTAACTAATTTCATCGATATCGTACAGACGAAGCGTTGATAGCAGCGCCACCGCTAAAAAGTTTGGCTATTTCCCTTTCATCTCACCGTCACTCGACGGGAACGCCAAAATTAGTTTGCAAACTTGATTTTCTAGTTTTTAGTTTGGCAAAAACAGCTTGTATATACGCCATTTTTTTCGTTGTTCCATACCAGAAAAGTTTCAAGTTTGGAGCTTTTAGTTTTGGCTTTTTGATAGTGTGTACCCGACTAAAGAAATTGTATCATGAAAGTTAACGATTACGTCGCAGTGTCCCGATACATTAAATGGAACACAATTACATTTTAAATGATTTGCGAGTGCATTTTTTTACTTAATTACTTACTTCTTAAATTTCATTTTATTTAAAATTTTGCAATACATTCTTAGAAACATTTATTTTCATTAACTTCGAAACACTGCATGGTTTAAAGGTCAATTTAACGCATATTCCATTGTAATTGCGGTAAATAGCAGAATGAAAAACCGTGCATGGCTTTGGCTTTATAAGGTTTGGATCAGGATTAGCTCGCCGAAAGTTGAATTGTCGCTATATTTGGAGATACAAAGAAGTGTTGTTTCCAATAACAATCGGCCAATTAGTTCTATCG